>ML809482.1:45008-71037 GCA_009831015.1 Picea engelmannii | reverse complement strand
CCCCTTCCTTCCACCCAAGAATATATGAGAGATAATAAAACTTTACATTAAATCATCACCATCAACCAATCATCACATAGAACCTGATAATGCTTCTTGAGACTTCTTCAATTTCTGCAATTCTTCAGTTCTTGGAGTACTTTGATCCTATAGATAATATTACTAAATGTATTCTCTAAAAATCCTCCAATTTCCACTCCTTGAATCCTCCCCAAAAAGAGGTTATAGAAGGAATGGTAGACTTTATTCAATTCTGGTCTATTCAGGAGAGTGAACTTGCATAGAATGCCCCTCTCTCAATAATTAACATCCAATTCTAAAACTTCCACACAAGAAACTAAAGTCTATACTCTTTCCAATTCAATTTGTCCCACTTCATTTGGATTCTCTATGAAGACGTTATGACTATTTTACCTGGAACACTTGTTTATTGACTAGCTTCAGGACTGGTCACAAACCCTATCTTTCACATAGTGTATATCCATAATTATAGAGAATAAAGAGCTAAAATTTTTACCAGAGGTACCTTGATATGTCTTCTCAATACCATAGCAATTTCACCATCTGAATCATTATAGAAAACAAGTTATAGTAAAAATGGTAAGATGACCTGAAAATAACATACCTTAGAACACATCACCAAAAGACTTCATCCTCCCTTGAAATCTGGCCTTCTTTACTTCTTATTTCCTCTTAAATTCGACGTGTATCAAATGAATGTAAAATGATGCTTATTTATACCATTTATGTCACTTCCTTTTAACATTAGGGCCGACCTGACACTTTCTTATTTTGTAATTATTTTCTTTTGTTAAGACATTTAAACCTTTGGACTGATCGGAAGACTTTATTTCGATGATGATTATAGAAGTACATTTTTGTGCTCTTTTTATTTCAACAAAAAATGAAATTTGTTTTTAGTCTAAGGTTTAGAAAAATATAAATGTTTCAACATAGGCTCCATCTAGGGATATCATTTCCTTGCGGGATGAGAAGAACATGTAGACCAAGTGCCTTTATTGGGTAAATGGAGACATTATTGCAGTTCTGGGAAACACATTCTGAAGAAAGCACAAAACAGGATTTTAGGATTTCATCCTTAACTTTGAAAACTCTCAAAACTGAATCATTCGGTGTATCTCGAGTTAGGCTTATAATAGTTTTCCTTTCCTAAAACTGACCTCAGATTTATATAAGATAATCAAAACAACCTCAATCATTCTACTAGGCTTTATTTGATTTTGTTCACATCAAGGTGAAGTAATTCCAATATTTTAAGTTAGGGAGTCCCATTATCTTAGAATGTAGATCTAGCCGAAAAGAGAAATAGTTACTAGAGCATCTTGTAATTCATGTATAACAACCTATCAGATATATATACATTGCTTCACTACCAACAAGCATGTTCGGTACCCCGGTGAATTTATCAGATTTCCCACATTGAATTTCCTTTCACCACTTCAATTAGTAATTTATCATTTAAATGCTAAGATGAGGGAAATCATTTAATGAATTTCCTTTCATCATCTCTCTTGGACTAGATGGGGAAAATCATTTTATGAATTTCCTTTCACCATTTGTCTTGTTTCAAAACATGAAGTGGGGGCAATCAATCGGTATGCAATTTATCCGGGAAAATATATGTCTAAAATTTAAAAAACAGAGGTCTATCAACTCACTTTAACTGCTCTGGACTAATCCTCTTATGACCGTCAAACATCTTTGCCTTTAGGGAAATTCTCAAAGGGAGTTATTATTATATTTTTCAGGGACTTCCTTGAGCAAAACTAATCAGTTTAATCCTGTTAGAATGACTAAGAGAATTAGGATTAACCTAGACATACTTCCGGTTTAGTTAAATTTAGAGGAATTATAAAACCTTTACCTATTCTGGTTTTGAAGATTAGTTTATGAATTTCCAAAGTTAAGGTAGAATATTTCTCCTCTATGAAACTTATGGGATGATATCAAGAATCTCGTGAATAAATGTTTTGGTCATGAATAGGGAAAATAAAAAGGTTTCAGTTGTTCTGTTGTAGGTACAATCAGTCTTAAATGAGATTCTTACTCAACTCTTGATATATATATATATATATATATATATATATTAAAGTCCCTTTTTTTACTTCGTCCAGAGAAATTTTTTGATAATTAAAGTTAATTTTCATTTCTCTGATTAAAGGTTTTGGTGATGATATTAGTAAATGTAATAAATGTAATATTAGTGTCTTACTCATCAACATCTCCTGGAAAATTTTAACTTGAGCTTTTAAGACAGAAATTCATACCTTAGTAGTTGTTTATAGTTCCAACCAAGTAGATTGTTAGTTTATTACCTGTTTCGAGAAACATTTAACGTGAGTATCTATGCATGCCACCTTTTTGATATCTCCAGTCTCTCGACTTATCAACAAGTATCCTACAATAAGATAAACATGATAACTGTCAGGAACTTTAGTAGATTAAAATTCTTCTTATTGCATTATATATATATATATATATATATATATATATATATATATAATGGCCAAGATTTTGTATTTATAGGAAAAATAAAAACTTACCGAAAGAAAGGTAACTATAAACAAAACATGAGAAGAAATCGGTATATACAATGAGGGTTCAGAGACATATTACTTCATCAAGTGCTTGAGGTACCGCCCATTGATAGGGGCGTTAAGAATTTTTTTGTTGATATTTTCTAACAAAAATGCATTCTTTCCCTCAAAAGTTGTAATTGTGTATGGTCCGCACCAGATCTGATCAAACTTACCATGTTTCCCAACATCTTCTTTTCTGGCTTCCCATTTTAGAACCAAATCACCAGGGAGAAATTCCCTGTCTTTATCTTTTTTATCAAATAAGGCTTTCATATTATCTTGATATTTCTGTAGTTTTTCATTTACTTCAGCCCTATTTTTCTAAATTTCAATCAATTGATCTATCCTCCTAGTAATGTCATTTGGCTCTTCTTTTGAGTCTTGTCAGTGCTTCATTAATGGAAACACTAGATTTATGGGTAAAATGACGTCGATACCATATACCATCTGAAATGGAGACATTATGATTGATCATTTTGTGCCTATCCTGTTATCCCATAAGGCATATTTTAAATGTACATTCCATGCTTTCTTATTTTCAATCAATACTTTCTTAATTATAGTGATCAGGCTTTTGTTAGATGAATCAACTAATACATTTCCCTGTGGATAGTTGGTCATGGAGTGACCTATCACAATGTTATAATTTTGGAAAAAGCTTATCATGGCCATGGATTTGAAGGCCTGATAATTATCAGTAACTATTTTTCGAGGACAACCAAATCTTGATACAATATTCTCCTCCAAAAAACTGATCACTACTGCATCTATTGCATTTCAAGTAGGAATAGCTTCCACCCATTTAGTAAAATATTCTGTAGTGGTCAGAATCCATTTATGTTGAGCACTCGAGTGTGGATGGATTTCCCCAATAAAATCAAGGCCCCATTGTTGAAACAAAGCTTTAGTTTTAACTGGTACTAAAGGTAATGCTGAAATTTTCTGCTTGCTTGTAAATAACTGACAAGGATTACAAGTTCTGACTTTAGTGTTTACATCCATGAATAATTTTGGCCAGTAATACCTGACTCTTAATATTTTATAAGACATTTCTCTCCAGGAATGGTGTGCTCCACACACTCCTTCGTGGAATTTGTTTATAACGTTTTATGTTTCGGATTCTACTAAACAGCTCAGTAAAAAGCCTAGGGGATCTTTCTAATACAATTGACCATCTATAATACAATACTTTATAGCATGTAACTTCAATGTCCTATCTTTAGATGGGGTTAGATCGTTGGTTCAGTAAATAAGAAACAATTTCATGATACCAAACCGAAGAAGAGAAATTTTCTAGAATTTCAGTTGTGGGCACAGTGACATCGAGTTCATCTATCTCTAAAAATATTTCATTCTCTTGCAGATGGTTTATTCTGAGTGCTTTCAGATTTGATTTGGCCAACAATTTAGCCAAGCCCTGACCTTTAACAAGTTTATTTGGTTTAACTTATAGGTCGAACTCCTGAATTTTGGCTAACCATGTGCCTCTCCTTCCATCGTTGTCGGGTTGAACCAATATATCCTTAACATAACTGGTAGGTACATAAGCAATGATCTTTGAATGTAGTACATAGGTTCTGAAATCTTTGAGGGCTTTCACCATTGCGTAAGCGTTCTTTTCCAATATATCATTATTTAGATCAGCATCTCTAAGACTTTTACTAATGAACGCAATTGGTTTCTCAAAACCCTCATCATTCTTCTGTAACAATATGGCTGCAATAGTATGCTCATAAGCAAATGAAAAAATAAAAAATTATTTCAAATAATTAGGAATTTCAGGTAATGGTGCTTCACCTATGACCTTCTTAATGCATTCAAATGACGATTTAACCTCATTTGTCCACTTTACCTTGCTTTCCTTCTTAAGCATATTTGTAATCAATTTTACAATTTCAGCGAAATTCATAATGAATCTTCTCAAAAAATTGATTTTTCCTAAAAATGACTAAATTTCTTTCCTATTCCTGGGAATATTAATAGTATCTATTTCTTCAATCCTTTTTGGGTGAATTTTAATTCCATCCCTAGACACTATATGGCCAAAGAGTTTACCTTCTTGCATTGCAAAATGAGATTTCTTGGGATTCATTGACAAACCAAATTTGCGACATTTTTCGAAAGTTTGCTTGAGGTATACTAGATGTTTTGCATCAGATTTAGAAAAAAAAATTAGATCATCAAGATAAATAACAACAAACTTATCTTTTTCGTTGATAAAGGTGATGTCCATAGCTCATTGGAAATTTGCTCCTACATTCATTAAACCGAAAGACATTTTGTCATACATAAAGGTACCCCAAGGAGTAGTGAACACAGTTTTCTCTTTATCGTCTTGATGGATTGCAATTTGATTGTAGCCTGAAAAGCCATCGATCATAGACATTCTGTTAGCTCCTAATACTTTCTCTAAAACATGATCCATTTTAGGCAATGGATAATTGTCTTTGAGTGATGATCTGTTTAGATTCCTGAAGTCTACACACAGTCTGATTTCACCATTTTTCTTTCTTAATGGAACTAAATTAGCTACCCACTCAGAGTATCTGAATGGGACAATGATCTTGGCATACAAAAGATTCTTTACTTCTTTCTCTATCACAGGCAACAAGATAGGGTTAATCTGTCTGAGTTTTTGCTTGAATGGTTTGATACCTTGGCTCGAAGGGATTTTGTGTTCCATTATAGTGGTGTCATAAGTTCTTAATTCATCATAGGACCAATAAAATACATCTTTATAATGTCTAAGAAACTCAACATACTTACTTTTTATTTCAGGAGGAAGGTACTTAGATAATTTTACCAACCTAGGATTTTCTTTGGTTGCTATATCACAATCTTCAACCTCTTCTGGTTGAGGCTGTAAGGTGGACTTGAAAGGAATGTTGTCATGATTAAATAACCTCTCTAAGGGGATCAGGCCTTTGGGGATCTGATTATTTTTCAAAATAAGCATACGATGATTAGAAATCTTATCTTGAGACTCTTGAAGATCTTCCCCTTCCTGCATGATCCAAGTGAGGTCATTTCAATTTTCTTGGTCAACATGTGTTTCAGCAAAGTCATCCATCATTTCTAAACATTTCCTGATTTGTTCATCATCCCCGAAAACCTCCCAATGTTGTATATTATTTGGTATGGAAGGTCTATGTCTCATCTCTATATGGTATTTAAGTTTGAAAACCGTTGGAGGCATAAAAGTTGAGGTCGCTTTAGCCAATGAATCTGCCCATTGATTCTCAGTTCTAGGGATATAATGAACATTAACCGATGAGAAAAAAAATTCAATTATATCTGAGGCATAGTTCCTATAAGATCTCAACCTTGGGTTCTTAGCCTGGTATTGACGATTAATTTGTTTTATGATCAGTTCAACGTCACCATAGACTTCTAAGTTCTTAATATTTAATTTTCTGGGAGCTTATAAACCTAATACTAGGGCTTCATACTCACATACATTGTTAGTATAATCTATGTCCCACTGTAATCTGTAAGAAAAAGGAATGATGAACTCATCATCGGGTGCTACAAATAGTACTCCAACTCCTGCTCCTTCACAAGATGAAGCATCATTAGAATACATTTTCCAAACTCCAGAACTATATACATCTTTACTTATCTTTTCTTATTTTTCTTTTTCTGTACAATTTTATTCTCTACATACATCTAAATCATCATCAATAGATAAAATACAATTCCCTAAATCTTGATCGGCAATGTAAACAGGATAGTTATTTGGTTTATGAGGATCACTTACTGTAAATGCCAACCTTGTTTCTCTATACAAGTATGTTAAATGTCCTCCGAAGATCAGGATTCTGGCGTAAGTCATATCGAGTTGGAGGGATCCTCCAAGTTTGGCACCCCAATACCTCGATAACAACATACCATAATTTGGGGGTATGTCAGCGACAACCACATCCATCAGAATTCTTTTAACAGGAATCTGTGCAATATTGTCTACTAAATCTTTTATCATACCTACACATTTAACCTTTCTCGAATCGAAAGAATACAAGTCTCCATATGGTCGAGTGATTTCAAGACCAAGTATATCCATAATGTCTTTAGGAATTACATTGTGAGAGGCTCCATAATCCAACATGCAATTGTGGAGTAGTTGATCATGCGTAGTTAGCATGATAAAGAAAGGGGCGACAGTATCTGTGGCACCTTCGAAATGTGGACCAAAAAATATATTAGGCTTATCGTCTTTGAAGTTTATAACATCAGCCTGACTTTCATTGTCTGAAAAAATAATTATTTTAGCGATTTTCTTTCTGTACATTGGACCTTTTGCCTGTTCGACTAGAGGTATAGGAATTTTGATTTTATTAATTTCATTTTCTAGATTGAAATTTCTCATTGTTTTATCAACTTTTGTGGTTTGGGATTCTATTCCCTTATTTTCAATCTTATTTATTTGTGATGTTTTTGTTTCATCTACAGGAACCTCTGCTTTCCTTGTCTTAATAATTGGTGTTTCTGTTGGCTTTGTCTTGATAGATTATGTGTCAGCAGTCTTGGTTTTAACAGTCTGTTTTTCAGTAGCTTTCGAAGCTACCCCGTCTATTTCCCCTATCAGCAAAATTTTCTTCGATGGGGTGGTTGTGATATTCCTATTTCTAGGCCTAAGATTTTATTTATGTTGGAGTTCGACCATTATATTATCAACGATTCCTGGATAAGATGAATCCTCTATAATATTTCTATTCTCGTCATTTTCATACTTGTATTCCATATTTAAGGATTTTTCATAATCTTGCCTCATCAGATAAGGTTCTTGAAAATCATCGCCAAGATTATTTATATCTTCTTCTAACTCCTCAAAATTTTGCATGTCTTCTCCTCCTATAAAATTTTCAGATTTGAAGGGGGTTTGAATTTTTTGATATTCATTCTTAATTTGTCTTTGTTGTATTTGAGGGTTAGGATTCCTTCTAAAATCCTTTCTAGGGAACTGATCATTCTTTTATTGGTCTAATTCCATTCTGGATATTTTATTCGAAAATTATTTAATTATTATCGCCATGTAATCCATCTTATTTTCTAAAGACCTCCCAGATCCAAAGGTTCCCACTTGTTCTCTGTACCATCTAGTTTCTTTATTTCCTGTTTCAATTTTATTTTTTTTTAATTTTCTCGATGCCATCATATTTTATTTTATTTCTATAGCGTCATCTTGAATTTTAGTGATATCAATAGATCTCCTTTATCTCAATAGTAGGGAGAAATCCAGATCAAAAGCCCCAACAAAAGTTACTTTTGTTGCAGGTTCGGAACGTTTAATTTCAGCTGGAGTTTTATTATATAATTTATTGAATCTTTGGGTAAACTCAAGAACTGATTCTGAATTTTTGTTTCTTAGAGCCCCAAATTTGGTTAGATAATAGAGATGATCTTTCCTCTATCCCCATTTTCTAATAAAATCATTTTCTATCTCATCATATGATCCTATGGACCTTGCTGGGAGTCCTCAAAACCAGGTTCTCACCTAAACTTAGAAATTTTGAACGAGAAGCCTCGAGTAAATTTCCTCGTGGTCGAGGCCAAAGAGATCCGCAAACTGGTCAATGAAATTGATGTGATCGGTGGCAGTTAAATCTCCCTCTCCAATAAAATTCGGAAGATTTCATATAATTTTAAGGTAGATCATGGAGAGGGATTGGGAGGACCAAAGGGGCATACCCAATAACTACTTTGGAAAATATTCTAGGAGGTGGGGGTGGTACTTGACCACCCCCTCCTCCTCTAGAAACACCACCTCCTCTGGCTGCAACCATTGATAATTTAGAGGGTGAAACTTGGAGATTAAAGAGAAGAATTTTAAGGATATGTGGTGACCTTTCGGTTACATCTGGATAAAGAGAAATGGTTTCAGAGAACTAATTGTCGGGAGACAGGAAATTTGAAGAATAGGGAAATGGAAAAAGTGGATTGGTTTCTTCGGACTCCGTGGATGTGTACACAAGAGAACCAATGGGAGTAAAGTAAAGGTATACAGTATATTCTTATGAATTCTGAGAGATTGTAGGCTGAATCTTGGGAACTGATGAAACACCAATCAAGGCGGGAAGTGAGATGGATCTTTTACCTCTATTGGTAAAGGAGACAGTTGGAAAGGTTTTGGTTTTAAATTTGGGTAACACCAACTCAGGTTCTAGGGTTTCGATTCTATTAATGGATGTTTCTCTGAAAAGGGGCTGGGTATTCGACTGTTCAAGTAGATCCTTAGTATTTGATTGTGTGGATTTGGGTTGATAAATCTTACTTGATCATGAAGCAGTCTTTTTAAACTATCTTCTTGTTTTCAGAAGTTTTTCAGGATCCGAGACAGGGGAGGTCTACTTATCATCTAGATTCTTTCTGGTATTCTTTCGATTAGAATCTAGTTTATTAATCATGGATTCACCAAGTGAAGGATAAAAATAGCCTTATAAAGTGTTCGATCTTTATTCACTATCAAAGAAAGAAACCTATTGATGTCATTCTTCCCAGGGAAAAATAACTTCATTTCTTCGTTCCACAGCAATGGCACCAAAAAGATGTAGTTCATGAGTTTATACTTAAGGCTTCCAAGTATAATGTCAAGGCATCCGAAAAATAAAGAGAGTTTAAGATGTGAAAATAAGGTCAATTCTTTAGGGAAAGAAGCTATGGTTGATTTCTGAGTTGTCTTTGCCTAGATTCCCAACATTCCTAGATGCTTATGTCATGTTCAATCACTACCCATGAATGTTCAAGTTCAACCCGGGTGTTAGCAATTTATAAGATGGTATTAAACAAGGTTAAAGCAGTGAGAGTATGATCTATGAGACCGGGTTCTATATTAGGTTGTCTTGCCACAGGTACAGTCATGGAGGAAAGAAAATTAAATGATCTGTTGTTTTTATGTTTTCTTTTTCTTGTCTTCAATTATATAAGAAAATTCCTGAAATCAAATTAATAGTATAACAATTCAGAGGTCATTTTCCATATCTAAGTCAAATTGGAAAATAATGAATGTGATGAAAGAAAAATATAATGTTGTTAACAAAGTGAAGCATCAATCACAGAAGGATCTCACTCTGATACAGAAGAAGAAAAATGGATGCGAAACCTTTAATGAAGCATGAAAAGTGGTAATCTAACTAATTCATGGGTCTTGTATTCACTAATAGCCAACATAGAGGAAAAGATGTAAACAATCAGATAAATAAATGAACCATATATCCATAGTAGATATTGTACTAAGTTGTGATTAAGCATTCATCAAAGACATAAAAATAAATGATGCAGACCTATCGGCCCTCGGGCCAAGATCCTCTCACAGGATCGTTCTTTATCCCCTTTCGAGCCGGATCAGCTCTTTCGGATTCCCCACTGGAATCTCCTTTCAAAACGATCCACAGGTCCTTCTCGTAGCTCGCAATCTCGCGAGTTCATGAGTCATGACTCCCAACTCTTCCTTCTCAGATCCGTGATACCCGAGATCGTGAAATGGTTATGACTCCTTTTTTGTCAGCACCTTCTGTGTGTGACCATCGGCTAGGCTTCAAGCAAGCTCCTCTCACTACTCACAACTTCGCGATTCTCAATGTCAATCCCTCATTCTCTTAGTTCATGAATTCTCGATATGCGAAAGTCAATGAAGTATTGACTCCTTCCACTAAGTGACGTGTGTCCACCAGTCTACTCCCCAGGCCCCACCTTGAGGTTCTACCACATGTCCACACTTGTGCCTCGGCTCTCGACACTTCACGAATTTTGCAATCGAAAGTAACTCCTCTCAAACTCTGAACCCCTGAATACGTGAAATGCGATGGGGTTCCTAATCCCATGGTCCTCCCGTGACCTGGATCCAACGGCTACCTGGATCCTTGAGATTTTTTTCACCCAATCCTTCAACTCTCACCCTGCGAACCTTCGAGTTCACAAGATCCCTAGATATATGCCACCTGTCTTCCTCCTAACGAACGACTGCGATTCTCTCGCGGTTTCACAACTTCGCACCTCGCGAGTCTTGATGCAAAGGTTTCGACCCTACAACTCATGAAACCCCAAAATGAGATTTATGTGGGTGATCCAATGGCCCTTGTTGGTTCATATCCTACGGTTTGATTCTCCTGAGATTGCACTTCGAAAAATGCTTACCGTAGCTTCCCTACTACTCTACAAGATCTGACGGCTTCCGAGACTTTGCAAATCCTCCACGGAGGATTTCGACCGTCAATATCCTACTTGACGATTCCTGCGAAGTGAACAAAGTGTTCTCTTACAAAACTTGTCCTCCAGCTAAACACCTTCGCTGCACCTCC
The DNA here is from genome assembly GCA_009831015.1 of Picea engelmannii. Classification (NCBI taxonomy): domain Eukaryota; kingdom Viridiplantae; phylum Streptophyta; class Pinopsida; order Pinales; family Pinaceae; genus Picea; species Picea engelmannii. The sequence continues at coordinate 60,140 of ML809482.1, read as the reverse complement.
TTCCGACCCTTCAAGGCACTACCTCTTCTGAGCTTGATTGAAAAATTCTCAAGTCCTTTTGGGGAAAATTCCTGCGCGAACTCCTTGCGGAGTTTTTCAAATACTTCCAAGTATTTGAACCTCTTCGACTCTGTGAACCCCCTGCGATAAGAGTCTTTCAACAGTTTCCTCAGGTTGCAAAAACTGAGACTTCACTCAGCCTGTGCACTCCTAGCATGGCTCCTATTCTTAACTTGCACTTATATGAGAATGAGAATAGTGTTATCTCTCCTAAGCTTGCAGAGACGAACTCTGACTTCTATCAACGCACACCTTCTGGACAATTTCACTGAACTCGTAGGAAAACTCTTTCTCAGACAGAGAAACAATTGAAACTCATTCCTTACTCTCCCTCTCTTCATATTTCAGACATTCAACATGAAATCATACATTCATACATCAAAGCAAATGCATAACAGAGAGTAAACAAGCATATATCAATCAGCATGCACAACACAGAAATCAATTTGACACCATGAGTCTGAACTAAAGATCTTTGTATTAATCCAGAACCTCTGTACATGGTTTTTTTTTACCTTACGCAGCTCTCTACTTCTACTCTCTATGCTCTCTTGATTGATAATGCTGCTAATGTTACAAAGATACAAGTGAGGGTGTCTATATCCCGTTTCCTTCCTCGCTCTAAACTGTCTAATATAAGAATTCAAGTCTACCTACTTTACATTTACTATTAAAAATGCCTCTTAGTCCTTCAGATGAGAGCAGGATTGTCAAGGTATGATTATAATTTACAAGTATGCCCTATTTTAATTGTTTCATTTACGTTTGGCGTATCAAACTTCAAAACATTTCAAACAATTCCTCATGTGCCAAAATGCGTTGGCGCTTGCCCCACGCTCGCTTGATGTTGGCGATGCTCCTGCATCATACATCAACTAACGCAGACCTATCGGCCCTCGAGCCAAGATCCGCTCATAGGATCATTCTTTATCCCCTTTTGAGCCAGATCGGCTCTTTCATATTCCCCACTGGAATCTCCTTTCAAATCGATCCATAGGTCCTTCTCATAGCTCGCAATCTCGCGAGTTCACGAGTCGTGACTCCCGACTCTTCCTTCTCAGATCCACTATACTTGAGATCGTGAAATGGTTACGACTCATTTTCTGTCAGCACCTTCTGTGTGTGACCACCAACTAGGCTTCAAGCAAGCTCCTCATCTACTCGCGACTTTGCGAGTCTCAATGTCGAGCCCTCGTGCTCTTACTTCACGAATTCTTGATATACGAAAGTCAACAAAGTATTGAATCCTTCCACTAAGTGACGTGTGTCCACCAGTCTACTCCCCGGGCCCCACCTTGAGGTTCTGCCATGCATCCACACTCGTGCCTTAGCTCTAGGCACTTGGCGAATTTTGCAATCAAAAGTAATTCCTCTCAACCTCCGAACCCATGAACACGCAAAATGCGATGGGGTTCCTAATCCAATGGTCCTCCCGTGACCTGGATCCAACAGCTACCTGGATCCTCACGATTTCGTGCACCCAATCCTTGAACTCTCACCTTGCGAACCTCCAAGTTCACGAGATCCCTAGATCTCTGGCACCTGTCCTCCTCCTAATGGAAGGCTGTGATTCTCTCGTGGTTTCACGACTTTGCACCTCGCGACCTCGCAAGTCTTGATGCAAAGGTTTCGATCCTTTGACTCACGAAACCCCGAAATGAGATTTACGTGGGTGATCCAATGGCCCTTTTTGGTTCAGATCCTACGGTCTGATTCTCTTGAGATTGCACTTCAAAAAATGATTACCGTAACTTCCCTGCTCCTCTCCAAGATCTGACGGCTTCCGGGACTTCGCGAATCCTCCATTGAGGATTCCGACCGTCAATCTCCTCCTTGACGATTCATGTGAAGTGAACAAAGTGTTCTCTTACAGAACTTGTCCTCCAGTGAAACACCTTTGCTGCACCTCCTTCCGACCCTTCAAGGCACTACCTCTTCTGAGCTTGATTGAGAAATTCTCAAGTCCTTTTGGGGAAAATTCCTGCACGCACTCCTTGTGGAAATTCTTCAAATACTTCCAAGTATTTGAACCTCTTCGACTCTGTGCACCCCCTACGACAACAGTCTTTCAACATTTTCCTCAGGTTGCAAACATTGAGACTTCACTCAGCCTACACACTGCTTGCACGACTCCTGTGCTTAACTTTCACTTCTACGAGAATGAGAACAGTGTTATCTCTCCTGAGCTTGTAGAGACAAACTCTGACTTCTGTCAACGCACACATTGCGAACAATTTCACTGCACTCCTTGTAGGAAAACTCTTGCTCAGACAGAGAAACAATTGAAACTCATTCCTTACTCTCCCTCTCTTTAGATTTCAGACATTCAACATGAAATCATACATTCATACATCAAAGCAAATGCATAATGGAGAGTAAACAAGCATATATCAATCAACATGCACAACACAGAAAGCAATTTGACACCATGAGTCTAAACTAAAGATCTTTGTATTAATCCAGAACTTTTGTACATGGTTTTTTTTTACTTTACACAGTTCTTTGCTTCTGCTCTCTATGCTCTCTTGATTGATAATGCTAATAATGTTACAAAGATACAAGTGAGGGTGTCTATATCCCGTTTCCCTCCTCAGTGTAAATTCTATAATATAAGAATTCAAGTCTACCTACTTTACATTTACTATTATAAATGCCTCTTAGTCCTTCATATGAGAGGGAGATGCTCAAGGTCTGATTACAATTTACAAGTACACCTTGTTTTAATTGTTTCATTTACATTTGGCGTATTGAACTTCAAAACATTTCAAACAATTCCTCATGTGCCAAAATGCATTGGCACTTGCCCCACGCTCGCTTGACGTTGGCGATGCTCCTGCATCATACTCCCTTGATTGAAAATTTTCATGGGCTCCTATCCATGAGCTCTTGCTCAGTCTGTCCATGCTTCTAGATCTCTACTTCATTCTCCTAGCTGCCATCTTCAACTGGATGTCCCTTCCACTTGACCAAGCATTCAAATTATTCCTTTCTCCTGGTCCTCTTGCTAACTCTTTTGTCCATTATGCTTTCCATCTGTGGCTTCTCTCCAACTGGCATCTGTTTAGTCCATTGAACCTCTGGTTGTTCATCACTTGTTCCTGCTTCCTCATCTTTGTATGGGTACAAATCTGAGACATTGAATATCAGAGAAATTTCGATCCCATCGGGTAATTCAATCTCATAAGCATTTGCCCCAAATTTCTTCAAGACCTTACATGGTCCGATTTTCTTCATCTTCAATTTGTTATATGTCCCCTTCAGGAACCTTTCCTTTCTCAGATGTGGCATAATAAAATCACCAACCTCAAATTGAAGTTGTCTCCTATGTTGATCTACTCTGCGCTTATACTCTTGGCTGGAGTTCTGCAATCGCTCCTTCACCTAGCTGTGAAGTTCCTTCATTGCTTCTGCAAAATCTTCTGCACTAGCACTCCTAGTTGAATTCTGTTATGAATCTCTCAATTTCGAAACTCCTCTTAGTTGCATCCCATAAACAATTTGGAATGGACTCTGCCCTATGCTTCTATTTAGTGAGTTGTTATATGAAAATTCTGCCTGTGGCAGAATATTGTCCCACTGACTATGGTGTTTTGTCACTAAGCTCCTCAGCAAGTCTCCCAAACTTCTGTTCACAACTTCTGTCTGTCCATCCATCTGAGGATGATAAGTTGAAATGAACGATAAGTTCATTCTTAGATTTTTCCATAAGGTTCTCAAGAAGTGTCCCACGAACTTGGTGTCTCGATCCGAAACTATGCTCCTTGGCAAGCCGTGAAGTCGAATGACTTCTTTGAAAAATAGATTCACAATGTGCATTGCGTCACTGGTTTTATGACACAGTATGAAGTGTGCCATCTTAGAAAATCTATCCACCACCACAAAGATCAAGTCGAACCCTCTTTGTGTTCTCGACAACCCCAATATGAAATCCATGTTGACTGCATCCCTTGGCCTATTAGGTATGGGTAACGGTTGATAAAAGACTGCATTCTGACCCTTTCCTTTTGAATGCAGATAAATTCTGCATATGTCAAAAAATATTTTGACGTCTGCTCTCATTCCTGGCCAGAAATATGACTTGTTTAACTTTGAGAACATCTTGTCATGACCGAAATGCCCGACCAATCCTCCACTATGTTTCTCCTTCAACAAATTCTCCCTCATGGAGCATTTTGGAATACAAAGTTGATTACCCTTAAACAATAATCCTTCCTGGATCATGTATTATGTCCATTGACTTTGTCCCTGAGAATTGGATTTTCAGCTGCTTCATATGCCTCCTTAAAATATGGATCATCTCTGTACATGTTCCTGAGATCATCAAAACCCAGTGTTTTGACTCTGAACTCCTATGACAACAAACATTTCCTGCTCAAAGCATCAACAACTTTGTTAGCAGTTCCAGAAATATGTTTAATTACAAAAGTAAATTTTTGCATGTATTCAACCCATTTAACATGTCTTTGATTCAACTTCTCCTGTTGAGTCACAAATTGCAAAGCATGATTGTCACTGTATAAGACAAACTCCTTAGGGATTAAGTAGTGTCTCCACTTCTTCAGTGCTTGAATAATAGCATAGAACTCCTTGTCATACATGGAGTATTTCACTTTTGCTTCATTTAGCTTCTCGCTGAAGTATGCTATCGACCTGTCTTCTTGGCTCAAGACTGCCCCTATTGAAAATCCACTTGCATCACATTTTACTTGAAATGTCTTTTTAAAATCAGACAACACCAAAATTGGTTGTTCCGTGATTTTCCCTTTTAACAAATTGAAGATTTTCTCAGCCTCTTCTATCCAGTGAAAAGACTTGTGTCTCTTCTTCACTATGTCCATCATCGGTGCACAAATTCCACTGAAATTCCTGATGAACATCTGGTAGAAACAAGCCAATCCATGAAAACTTCTAACCTCAAAGATATTCTTTGGCAATGGCCAATTCTTAATCACCTCCACTTTATCTAGATCCATCCTCAATTTATCTGCAGAAATAAAAAAACCCAAATAAATGAGCTTTGTCTTCACGAATGAATATTTCTTCATGTTTATCAGCATCTTCTCTTGTTGTAGCCTCTTCATCACTGTAGAAAATGTTTCAGATGCTCTGCCTCTGTTTTACTGAAAACCAGCATGTCATCTAGATACACAATGACAAATTTTCCGATGAAATCCTTCAGGACTTTGTTCATCAACCTCATGAAAGTACTTGGCATGTTTGTTAAGCCAAACGACATAAAAATCCATTCATACAACCCTTTGTTAGTCTTAAATGTTGTCTTCCATTCATCACCTTCTCTCATACGAATCTGGTGATATCCACTTTTCAAATAAATCTTTGAAAAAAATTTGGCTCCACTCAAGCAATCCATCAAATCATCCATCCTTGGCAATGGAAATCTGTACTTGATGGTTATCTTGTTGATTTCCCTCGAGTCAGTACACATCCTCCAGCCTCCATCTTTCTTTAGACTGAGTATTGTCGGAACAACACATGGAGTCAAGATTTCTCTAATCAACCCTTTGTCCATTAAATCCTGGACCTCTCTTTTGACTTCTTCATTCTCCTGCAGCGTCAATCTGTACGCTACTTTGTTTGGTAAACTAGCTCTAGGTATGAGATCAATATGATGACTCACACTTCTGATCGATGGAAATGAACGAGGTAGTTCGTCCACTACTATGTCAGCAAAATCTTCCAACAGTTTCTGAACCTCTTCTAGTAAATCATCTACCCTTGTACTAGTTAAAACAATTTTTGGCTTCCTGACCACAATGAATTGCGGTTCCATCTTCTTCTTAACCTCTGTAAGAAGTTCCTTCCCACTCAGGAGAAGTACAATGTTGCTTACTTTAGGTTTCACCCTCTTATCTTTTATTGGAAGCAACATGTGAGTTCTCCCCTTCTTCTCTAGGGTGTATGTGTTCTTCCTCCCATCATGAATCACATTTCTGTCATATTACCATGGTCTACCCAGCAATAGATGACAAACATCCATGGGAATAATATCACAGAGTATTTCATCTTTATACCAACCTATTTTAAATTCAACTAAACATTGTTTAGTGACATTTACCTGATGTTCTTTTTGTAGCCACAAAACTCTGTATGGGATTGGATGTTCAATCGTCTCCAACTCTAGCTTTTCTACCATCTCTGTAGAAATGAGATTGTCTGTGCTACCACTGTCCACAATGACCTTGCATACCCTGCCCTTGGTTTTGCAAGTAGTTCAAAAAAGACTGTTCCTTTGCACTGGATTCTCCACCTCCTTCTTTGGTGTTAAGAGAACTTTTTGCATCATCAACAATCTTCCACCTCCAGCATCTTCTGCCTCAACATCCCACCTCTGTGCTTTGGCAATGTGATTTTCACCACCTTCTTTCTTTTTGTCTGGACACTCATAAGATTTATGTCTGACCTTTCCACATGTGAATAATTTCACTACTCCACCTCTTCCTCTTCCTCTACCTCTGGTACGAGGAAAAATGTTTCCATCAGCATACTGAACTCTCTATTCAGTATGTTTCCCTGTTTGTGAGCTTCCACCTCTCTCGGTATGAGTTTGAGGTTTCTTCTAGTCTTCCTTGGATTTCTGATTTCTATCTTGGGCAACTACTTTTCCTCTGGGATGACTTTTTCCTCGGCCTCTTTGACCTTGTTTTCAGCTCAGCTTCTCTTCATCTTTTAGAGCCATCTAATAAGCATCTTCCATTGTTTGGATGGTCATCATGCTTATCTCATCCTGAATGTTGTATCTCAGACCATTCATGTACCTGGCAACTTTTTCATCATCACTTTCCCGATGACCTGCCCTGATGTTTAGCCTGTATAATTCTTCAGTGTACTCCTTTATTGACATCAACTTCTGTCTCAAATTCTACATTCTCCGAAATAGAGTAATTCGGTAATCCCTGGGAATAAATTTCACCTTCATCTTCGCGATCATCCTATCCAAACTCTTGATTTTCTGCTTTCCCTTGCAATGTCTTTCATCTTGTAGTTCATCCCACCACAATGATGTGTGTCCTTTCAATCTTGTGATAGCATGTTTGACCTTTTTGTATTCCTCGACATATTCATAGTCAAAATATGTGTCTAGAGCTCTAATCCAATCTAGAAGCTCTTCAGCATCCAAGGTTCCTTTGTATACTGGAATATCCAATTTTTCCTTAGCACCCATTCTTGCAACAGCCCTAATCAGGCGTTTGTTTGTTGCATCTTATACTATGACTTCTTCTCTTTCATGTCCAACTTCATCTTCACTTTCAGAATCACTGACATCTCCAACACTGGCTGTGCGCCTCTGTGCTGTCTCCATGTCCTAAAGTCTAGCACATATGTCATGCATCTCTCTTTCCATGCCTGGATTTGGCACCTGCCTACCCCTTCCTCTTGGAATTTCCCTTTCCTCTGGTGGATCGGGTGTTTTCCTGTCTCTTCTTCTCGATGGCATGGTGAATCTTCCTTTTCCCTGCTACGGAAAGTAAAGAAATCTTTCTATGCTTTGATACCACAACTGGTGCAGACCTATCATCCCTCTGGCCGAGATCCACTCACAAGATCGTTCTTTATCCCCTTTCAAGCTAGATCGGCTCTTTCGGATTCCCCACTGGAATCTCCTTTCGAATCGATCCACAGGTCCTTCTCGTATCTCGCAATCTCGCGAGTTCGTGAGTCGTGACTCTCGACTCTTCCTTCTCAGATCCACAATACTTGAGATCGAAAAATGGTTATGGCTCCTTTTCTATCAGCACCTTCTGTGTGTGACCACCGGCTAGGCTTCAAGCAATCTCCTCTCACTACTCGTGACTTCATGAGTCTCAACGTCGAGCCCTCATGCTCTTACTTCATGAATTCCCAATATGCAAAAGTCAATGAAGTATTGACTCCTTCCACTAAGTGACGTGTGTCCACCGGTCTACTCCCTGGGCCCCACCTTGAGGTTCTGCCATACATCCACATTCATGCCTCGGCTCTCGGCACTTTGCGACTTTTTCAATCGAAAGTAACTCCTCTCAACCTCTGAACCCCCAAACACGCGAAATGCGATGGGGTTCCTAATACAACGGTCCTCTCGTGACTTGGATCCAATGACTACCTGGATCCTCGTGATTTCGCACACCCAATCCTTGAACTCTCACCCTGTGAACCTTCAAGTTTGCGAGATCCCTAGATCTCTGCCACCTGTCCTCCTCCTAATGGAAGGCTGTGATTCTCTCATGGTTTCGCGACTTCGCACCTCGCAACCTCGCAAGTCTTGATGCAAAGGTTTCGACCCTTTGACTCACGAAACCCCAAAATGATAATTAAGTGGGTGATCTAATGACCTTTGTTGGTTCATATCCTACAGTCTGATTCTCCCAAGATTGCACTTCGAAAAATGCTTACGGTAACTTCCCTGCTCCTATGCAAGATCTGACAGCTTCCGAAACTTCGTGAATCCTCCACGGAGGATTCCAACCATCAATCTCCTCCTTGATGATTCCTACGAAGTGAAAAACTTTTTCCCTTATGGAACTTGTCCTCCTACGAAACACCTTCATTGCGCCTCCTTCTGACCCTTCAAGGCACTACCTCTTCTGAGCTTGATTGAAAAATTCTCAAGTCCTTTTGGGGAAAATTCCTGCGTGCACTCCTTGCGGCAATTCTTCAAATACTTCCAAGTATTTGAACCTCTTTGACTCTGTGCACCCCCTGCGACAATAGTCTTTCAACAGTTTCCTTAGGTTGCAAACACTGAGACTTCACTCATCCTGTGCACTCCTTGCATGACTCCTGTGATTAGCTTGCACTTCTGCGAGAATGAGAACAGTGTTATCTCTCCTAATCTTGCAGAGACGAACTCTGACTTATTTCAACTCACACCTTGCAGACAATTTCACTGCACTCCTTGCAGGAAAACTCTTGCTCAGACAGAGAAACAATTGAAACGCATTTCTTACTCTACCTCTCTTCAGATTTTAGACATTCAACATGAAATCATTCATTCATACATCAAAGCAAATGCATAATAGAGAGTAAACAAGCATATATCAATCAGCATGCACAACACATAATGCAATTTGACACCATGAGTCTGAACTAAAGATCTTTGTGTTAATCCAGAACCTCTGTACATGGGTTTTTTAAACTTTACACAACTCTCTGCTTCTTCTCTCTATGCTCTCTTGATTGATAATTTTTCTAATGTTACAAAGATACAAGTGAGGGTGTCTATATACCATTTCCCTCCTCGCTCTAAACTGTCTAATCTAAGAATTCAAGTCTACCTACTTTACATTTACTATTATAAATGCCTCTTAGTCCTTCAGACGAGAGCGGGATGTTCAAGGTCTGATTACAATTTACATGTATGCCCTGTTTTAATTTTTTCATTTACGTTTGGCGTATCAATCTTCAAAACATTTCAAACAATTCCTCATGTGCCAAAATGCATTGGCGCTTGCCCCACGCTCTCTTGATGTTGGCGATGCTCCTGCATCAATAAAGATGATGGAATATGAAAGAACAAAAGAACAAATAACTCAAGATTAACGAAATATGGAGTCTCTGGTCTACATTTGTCTTAATTCTCGAAAATGAGAGATCTCTCTATTACAATTGGCTAGGAAAAATCCCTCTTTAAGTCTTTTGAAATTATATTTATAAAAAAGGTTACCAACCCTGGACGGTTGGAATTTTCCTTACTCCTAGATATTAACGATTACAAAATAGAAACTTGAACCATTCCACTTGTTTCATTTATATCTCTTTCTTGAATTAGAAGAATGAGCATGGATGTATTACTTCATTATTTCTCTGAAGTACTCCCTTCACCTGGTTTGAGACACTCGACGCACCTGCTTAGAAATTGTACTAAAATTCTGGAAGGCTCTGTCACATCCTTTGCCTCAAAAAGATACATCTTTCTCTGTAATTTCGACAACCTGTCTTCAATCCTTTTACCTTCACGATTTGTTGATTGCAACCATAGAATTGGATTTACCAACCATCTATCCATTTGAGCGACGTCAACTTGTTTCAATTGTGAAATTTCAATCTTGGCTTCATTCAAGCTTTCTTTGATGTCCAGTTGATGCTTTATAACATTGATTTTCCCTAATACCCCATCACAATTGTCCTTTCCAATGCCTAGTGATTTTTTATCTAGCAAATCAAAAGCCTCTTCAAATTCTTCCTTTATTTCTTTGGCCATTTTCTTACTCTCAACTATATTAGCCTCCCATGCCTTTTGTATGATATCACCCCTGATTTGTTCTGCGATAGTTAATCTGGGAGTTCTTGGTACCTCTTCCCTAGCTGAAGATACAACAACCTTTTGAAAGGTGTTTTAGGCCATAGTGGCCTTATTTTTCCTGAACCCAATATTCTCTAATGATTGAAAAATATCCCGAAAATAATCTTGGATAATCCCTACCTTAGAAAACAGGCTTTGTTGTACTGCTTCCAGCTTCTAATGCACTTCCAATTCCTAGGCTTGAAACACTGCTATATTTACAACCTGGCTTTTTGTAGAACTCAATTTAGCTTGTAGTTGTCTTACTAATTGTTCTTACTGGATGACCTACCCCTAACTTTCTTGAGAAGTATTGTGTACTTATTCAAGATCATATTTAAGTTGTTGGATTTCTTATCTGTCGTTGTCTCTTGCCTGTCATTGGCCCTTTCATGTTCGAGTCCTTTGCTGAACTCATTTTTTATATTATTCTCTGCATTCCTTATTTGATCTCCCAGTTGTTTTATCAACTGTCTCCTCTTCATTAGTCTTTCTTTCATATTATCAACAGAAAATAAATTGGTCATTGCAAAATCTCCTAAAGATCCTGCGACTTCTGTAGCAAAATCTTCTTCTTCCAAATTTTACCCATCGAATAATACTCTGTGCTTTTTTATCATTGTACCCTCTCTCATGTGTATTTCTTTCTTCACCATGACCTTTATTTTCTTACTAAAAAGGAACTCGGTGGGAGGTATCTCCTCGGCAAAGATAGGCGTGAAATCGCTTATGAATATTACCTATGTATTAGGGTTTCCCCTGGTGAACTGTAATGGTGTGACAACCTCAATGGGGTTGCCGATTTCTGTGGACATTTGTTTCCCGGCTTCTTCAGTAGTTGACTTCTCAAGAAAAGATGGTGGATTATCTTATCCATCCTTTATTATTGTCTCTTTTTTATCTTTTCCTTGGTTGTCTAGTATCTTTGTCTCTGGGATGCTTCCCTTTTGAGTCGAGACCTCAACTTTCTCCTGATTTTTTAGGGTTTCTTTCTTGGCAGAGCTTCCGACTTCTGTATTTTGTGTCTCTTCTTGTTGTGTATCTAGAGATTTTAGGCTTTTCCCTTGTAATACTTTGGGTAGGATGCTTCTCCGGTGTTTTTGGAAATTGTAAAACTTAGCCATTTCACCAGGTAGCAGAGCTCGCACTCGGCTCAGAACTTCTTGGTAAGATCTTACCCCTCAAAACATTTCATCATGAGGGGACTCTTCATGTTCATATTTTTTAAGATTTCACCCAACCATATGATTTCCCATGACCTTCTATGGGTCGTGCTTCTTGAACTGAATGCTAACCAACTTTATCTCTTCTAAAGATGTAGTCTCCACCCTAGAGTGTCTGAAATATAATAAATAAAATGAACCAATAGAAAAAGGAAAAGATGGCCATACCTTTTTCTACACAGCTTTTATCTCTTTTCTAATCCCGCCAAGTACAGTTTGTCATGCAACTTCACGGCACACCAGTCTATCTAGTAAAAATTTCAATAATGCATATAGAGGGACCGAGCACTCGAAAAATTTGATATAAGAGAAATGATCCTCTATGTACTAGTATTCCACTTTACTCAGGCTAACCATAACCTTGTCTAAAATTCTTGGTGGTGGATGACCAGATATAACAATATGCATCGACACCACTACCCAGTTAAAAATTTCATAAAATAAATCATTTTCCTCATCTTCCCAGAGCTTCGAATGGTAATCATGAATTGGTTCAACACTTCCTGGATTCCAACTCCAACTCATCAGTGGGAAAGGTGTCATGAAACAAATAACATCCATTTGGTATTCTAAGATTTTTCTAGCCAGATTATCTGACAATATCTTTGCCCGGTCAAACGAAAATTCTTCCACAACCAAGTGAATAATGGGAACCCATGGTAGGTAGAAATGGGACATGTTCTCTTTCCCATAAATTCTGCACATCATCATGGATATATACATGAATTGTGGTTCAAGCTATGACACAGAATATACGCCGTGAGATTCGGCTCTGAATTTTTTAGGGCGTGAACACCAGTCTTTGATCAAGTCAGAAATAATTTTTCCAAACTGATCACACTCATTACTAAAATTATCTATAAGAATGGCGTTATAAATGAAGTTTGATGTTGCAAACAATTTATACATGACCTGTATGTGTGCAGGTCGAAATGACCCAACAGATACTTTCTGAGAGTTGAATATCATTCGATTTGGGATATCTACATGATCTAGAGCCCATTTAATCATGTCGGTGCAAGGTAACAACTTCGGCCTGGTTGCTATCTTATGTAGTCCTTCTTGAATGATAATATTATATTTGGTATATAAGTTATCCTTTTCATTGTTGCTTGAATCATCATGATAGTTTACCACTTTGTATTGTATGGTGTTAAACACATGCGTCAAGGTTTTAACTATGTTTATACTTCTGGGCAAAGTATCAGAAACAACGTATGTGTTCTGGCTAGAACTTTCACCAACTTCTTTAGGCGCTTTACGTGGAGCCATGCTATCAAATTTTGAATTCTATTACCTGTTACAGAGAATGAGGATGCAAAAAACCAGTTATTTCGCTAAGCTAGCGCTAAGAAAACAAGAATGTGATTCAGAACTAAAAATCCTTTTTTACTTAAACGCATAAACCATGCATACACCTTAACTGACAACGCATTTAATTCCTTTAATAAAATATTTGGGTGTTAAAATCTGATCGTATTTGGAATCATTTCCCTAAATCAGATATTAATGGCATTTATGGTCAATATCTCGGGAAAAGTGAAAAATTTGAATGTATCCGAGTTAATTTTGAGCAATAGATTAATTAGAGTATAATCCTTATTTAGTACCTTAATTAATCGTACCTATCACTTAATCAAGTTTTTGCGTTTCGGGTATCGGGGATCTTTAAAGGATTTTAAACTAAGACTTATGAAACGCGAAGACATGATGGGTTTTAGTTAACTATAATCATGCTTAACACCCTTGATTAATCGCGATTAGTTTTTAAAAAATCAGGATTTCAGGTATCGGGACTTCAAATCCTTTATATGTGAGAGCATCCCGAATCGCGAAGTCATGACGAGATTTACTTTTTTTTAATCTTACTTAATCATTAATGAATCTGGCTTAACATTTAAAACTTTCGTGAGTTTGGGTATCAGGATTTTAAAGGATTTATATGTGAGAGCATCCCGAATCGCGAAGTTGCGACAAGATTTACTCCTTGTTAATCTTACTTAATCGTTAATGAACCCGGATTAACATTTAAAACCTTCATGAGTTCGGGTATCAGGACTTCGAGGATGCTCAATATCGAACCTTCGCATTTCGTGAAACCCTGACTCCCGAAAATGCAAAAGCAAACCTTTATATAGATTGATTCATTAATTAAAAAGGTGGCTCCATAATGTTTTAAGACATTTAATCCTTTGGATTGATCGGAAGAATTTATTTCGATGATGATTATACAAGTGCATTTTTGTGCTCTTTTTATTTCAACAAAAAACGAAATTTATTTTTAGTCTAAGGTTTAGAAAAATATATATGTTTCAACACCCTACATGCCTATGTGTTCACTATATGCATTTCTAATATTGTCTAATTCATCATCGATAGATCTATTCTACTTGAAAATATAGTGTAGAAGAAGAAGGTATTGTCGTGTTCTTTACAAGACTTCTCTTGGAGCTTGGTGTTAAGCCCTAATATTGGCTCATTACCCCTTAATTGGGGCATATTATATTAGTAAGTTTATTTTATTTATGTCAACTTTAGGCCATTAGTTATAATTATACCTCTTAGTCTCCTATATATACCAAGGAGACATTTTCATTTTGAATCATCTTGTACTTGAACATTTAAGTAGGGTAAAAGGAGGTTGCCCCCTCGAAGAGGCTTATTATCTAAAATTATCTCTTTTTCAAGGCGTTGAGTACCTTTTCTAAGGATTTTCTATGCTATATTGATATTTGGTTCTTAACATATGGTATCAGAGCTCAAGGTCTTGGGGTTTCACTGCTACATCTTGGACACATTGGAATTTTCCCTATAACTTTTTTTCTACAATGTTTCAGAAGGAATGAACTCGGGGGTATTTAGTAGATGGGTCAAGGTACATTGAACTCAAAATTCAGCTCCTGGGGCCTTATACTTTCGGAGATACATCTTGTACAAGATAGGGTTTTGGAATCATCCTAAACTGAGTCATTCCGGCATTTTCACTATAAAAACTTTTCTATAACATTTCAGACCCTGAAATATGGAGGATATTTACAAAAATCAGTAAGGTATTCGTGGTAAAACATTAATCTTCTGGGTCAGCTTAAATTTTTAGATACACCCTGTGTAAGATAGAGCATCTGACTAGTCCTATTGACTAGTCTCAAGAAGTTGTTCCAGGTAAACAATCATAACTTCTTCCTAGAGTATCAAAATTGTGTGGGATTGGTTTCATTGGATTGTGGATAGTCCGTATTATTTTTGGTGCAATTTTCAAAATTTAATATCAACTATTTTGTGCAGGGCACACTATACAAGTGATATCTCCTGGAAAGGCCAAAAATCTGCAAGTTGTGGGGAAGTTACCGTAAATTCCACTTGGCACATCCAATTTTGATCACACCTGTGGAATTGCAAAGAATAAATCTCAGAGAAATACATAAAAGAAAGTTTCATACTCGGAAGGGCTGAAACGTGGGAGATACAACAGAAGAAATATTGTCTAGCAGAACCACCTCAAAATCAAGGTTCAAAAGTGATACTTGGCCAACATGCCACCCAAAAAGGGAACTTCTACACCAAATAAGC
>ML809482.1:20942-41906 GCA_009831015.1 Picea engelmannii | reverse complement strand
TCTCCAAATCTTAAAGGACAACCTGACCATGGCACATAATCGCATGAAACAACAAGCAGATCAACATCGTAGTGAAAGACGTTTTGAAGTAGGGGATTGGGTGTTTTTAAGACTACAACCATACAAACAAATGTCCCTCAAGCAGGCCAGGAAGGATAATAAATTATCACCAAAATACTATGGCCCTTATAAGGTGTTGCAAAATATTGGTACTATGGCATACAAATTGGAGTTGCCTGCATCTTCACGAGTCCACCCAGTTTTCCATGTTTCATGCTTAAAGAAGGTTATAGGTGAAAAGATCCCAGTTCAAACTATATTTCTAGAACTTGACGAGGAAGGAAAAATCATATTGGAGCCTAAAGCCATCACTAACGCAAGAATTCGCCAGTTGAGGAATAGATCCATTTCAAAGTATCTCATTAAATGGAGGAAACTACTGGCTGAAGATTCCACTTGGGAAGATGAGTCTTTTATATAGAAGCATCCAGAGTTACTCAAGCGTTGCGGACAACACTTGTCTCAAGGGGAGGGGCATGTTAAGCCCTAATATTGGCTCATTACCCTTAATTGGGGCATATTATATTATAATTGTTATTTTATTTATGTCTTCTTTAGGCCATTATTTGTAATTATACCTCCTAGTCTCCTATATATACCAAGGAGACATTTTCATTTTGAATCATCTTGTACTTGAACATTTAAGTGGGGTAAAAGGAGGTTTCCCCCTGAAAGAGGCTTATGATCTGAAATTATCTCTTTTTCAAGGCGTTGAGTACCTTTTCTGAGGATTTTCTATGCTATATTGATATTTGGTTCTTAACTCTTGGACATCAAGATCAAGGGTTTGAGCAGTGAGGAAAACTGACGTAAAAGAGGTGAGTCATATATCCTTCTCTTCCTATTATGATTGTTGGCATAGAGAGTAGATATAAGGGGAAAGTAGTAACCATTTGTTTCTTTCTGTCTTAGATCAAAGGGGGCTTGATCCAAGGGGGCTTTCACCTGTTCGTTGGGGGGAAATTTTCCACAATAGAAGATCTAATGAAAATTATGAAGATATTGTGAAAGGGATCATGCACATTTTGAAGAATGGTGTACCTTTCATATGGGATGACCAATCAAATTCCTCTTTTGAATCTTTGAAGAAATCCTTGATGTTAGCCCCATTTCTGAGTCTGCCAGACTATAGCAAGGACCCTTTTCTTTATCCATCTGAGTCCACCTTTGGTATGGGGATTTTCTATGAGGATAGTTCACATGTAAAACATATGATTTATTACTAAGGTAATAAATCACATGTTTAATAGACTTCCCCATCATCCTTCATAGTCGGTTGTTTGGACTGATTTTCTTGAGATTAACTCTCCTTACTTTGTCTTTTGTTTTGTGAAGTAGGTTTTCCTTTTCCATGATTTTGTTATGCTGCATTTGCAAACAAAAACTCTTTCTTACTAAACTCTTTGAATTTTTGCTCAATTTTGATTGCATATCGATAAGAAACTTCCAGTGAGGAGATGTCTAAGAAATCCATCTTTATTTGAATGTACCTATGCAGACCATTGTGATACTTAAAAAATAGGTTCCCCTCAGAGTATTTGATACCCATATTTAAGCACAAGGTATGAAATATTTTAGTGTACTCCAACACCTCAAGATCTCTTTTCTAATGTAGATTTGTCCATCTCATGTACTGGTAACCATAGTTTTCAACATGATAAAACTCCACCTTGAGGGAATCTACAAAGGATGCCCATGTGGGTTCTCTTAAAAATGGCAAAGATTCATCCACGATGTAGCTCTACCAGTAAACTTTCCACCAAGATCTGACATGGGGAAGGGATTTAAGGGTCGTGAAGGTGATCTTTTCTCTCTCGGAATTGTTTTGGACAGAGTAATAACCTTTTGATAGAATCAACCATTTTTCTAGAGCATATGCACATTAGAGGAAATTTCATTATAAAATGCGTCCCAAACCATTATTTGGATTCCATGTCATATGCTAATAGCCAATCAAAATGCTTTAAAATTAAAAATATGTGCATGTCGAAAGAAATTTATTATTATATAATTTGGAGATAGGTGGAATTTTTTAATAATATAATTTGTCTATCCTAGGTGTGATCGTTGCCTAGGATGCCTGGAATTGTCTTGGATATCGAGAGTGGAATTAATAGGGTAATTAGTTTTCTAGTAGTTGTAATAAATGAGAGGCCACATATCACTATGAATTTTATTAATGCATTCACACTTTTTCGTTATTAACAATAATTAATTTTTATTTTTTTAAACACGGGTTTTCCTGGGTTTATTACTTACTAAAATATCCATTTGCACTACACTTTTGATATATATATATATATATATATATATATATATATATATTATATTTCAAATACAATCATTATTCAAACTCCTATATCCGTCAAGGTAGGCAAGAATTAACATAAGGATCAAGCAGTACAAGATTAGTAAATAGGGATGAAAATTTTATTAGGGGGCCCCTTTCCTTTTGCTTGTAAGAGATAAAGTAAAAGGGGGGTTGTTGTGGCCTCAACATGGCCTTCGACGAATCTCGTTCATGGATGAAACACCTTACAAATTCAGTCAACCCCTAACCATCAACCATCTATCGTAGACCATCCTTGTTGGCTGATCAAAACACTTCTCCAAATCGATCGACCCGACCATTGACCATCAACCATCTCTTGGATGACATGGAAACAACGAACAGGGAATGACACGTAGACTCTATCATGTAACTCTAGTTGGTGTGGCATGAAACATGGATGTTGACATGGGATGACATGTCAACACCCTCATTTCTTCATTGGTCTTTGGTTGTTTCTCTTGGATGAACCGAACACCTCATCGAATTGACCGACACCTGACCATTGATGCTTTCTCTTGCTCAATCCAAACACCTCATTGAATTGGTTGTAATCTAACCAAAGCTCGTCGATGATTTTTTGTCTGCAATTGAAACACTTTTCCAATTATGTTGACAACTAACCATCATCCATGGGCCATCGACAATTTCTATTGGAGAAAAAAACACTTCTCCCATCTGGCTGACTTGACCAACAACGATCAAAGGTTTCCTTTAGCCAAATCCAACACTTAGAAATTTTCAACCAAACTCCCGATGAATTTGGATCGTCGATCTCCCATTGAAAAATGATCGTAGTCATTTATATACCAACTTTTCCCAAATCTGTAGACACCCAACCATCAATCATTAACAATCAGTCATCGGAGGTTTCTTTTGGTTGAATTTTTTTTTCTCCATTTCAACGAACCCAACCATTAGTGATTTCTCTTGGTGAATTTCCAACACTTGTAAATTTCAACAAAATCCCCAATGGATTTGGACTTTCGATGTCCAAGACAAGATGATATTGACCATCAATTGACTCCAACTTATAAACGAATGAAAATAATGTAGACTGTTGATCTACTTCAACTTCCCAACTGCCAAAAGTGAATATCGATTGTTGGTCTACTCAACCTTTCAAACAGATGAAACCTTGTGACTTTTTAAATTTATTAATGTGAATCTGTGTCATTGACTATAAGATGAAAAGCAATCTTGGTCGTTGATTCACCAACCTTCCTGCAACTATATAGTGGAAATTAAAATGTGAAATTTGACCTTCCAGGTCGAATTTAGCTCAGCAATTATGCATATCGACACCATTGAACCTATCATAGATAATCCTCAGTCATTTAAACTCAATTTTTTCTCATGGATTTGGGGATTTCTGTCTAATTTTCTTTGTTTTTAACCAAATTTGTCATAGAAAAATTCTATAACAACAATTTCCTGAATTCACGTTGTTGTTTGGCCCATACATTCCTAATGTTTGAACTAGAAGATCTTCTACCACTTTGTGACATACCCAGAACCCATGTTCAGTACTGTCATTGTGGAAAACGACTTAGTGTGCTTAAATCAAATTTAAAACGTCCCTTACATTTACAAAAAACCAAGGGGTAGAAGACCCACAAAACTATAACAAAAAACATGTCAAATTATCCATGCATATATATAATTTGTAAATTCATAAATGCATGCAAACCCATCAAAAGATAACATATCATTCAGATAAACATTTACACAATGGAATAACATAAGAACATAACAAAAACATGTATCTCTTAATAACTAACCAACTGGATGCATATAAAGGATGAATCTCCCAACCATAGGCATTTTCATTCATTTTCTCTCAACAACAAGCCATCCCCTCGGCCAGATTAAATGAATATGGGATCTTTTCCCCCAACACTTTGACTCACCAACCTAATTCATATTTATATTGTTATGTTATAATTTGTGGAGATTAAAATTGGGGATGTTACAAGGATCAAAATTCATCTCATCCTAGTGTCTCTCTCTCTCTCTACCAAATCCTTTATTTGATGTAGTGCTTCACCCACCCAAAGGAGTTCTTTGAATTTCAACACATAATTCCAATGCATGGGTTTCCCATAATTTCATTATTGTGGAAGATTAAGTCTAGACACCATGTGCCATGTCTTCCATTTAAGTCCTCCAAATCTTCCCATTGAAGTGTAAATAATTGTTGACTATAATATGTGGAATTGATCCATCATACACCCACTTAATTACTTTTGACATTGACCAGAGTTTGTTTAGGATTCCCCACTAAATCGCTTTTCAAATTCAAGTGATTTTGTATGGGACTGATATCTTCATAACTTTTTTTATGAAGGATCCTTTGCTTGCAACATTTCCTTGTCATGTTGGAGAGCCATAGGTTCACCAGAGCTCATACAATCAAATACCATTGTAAAGGAATTTGATGGTCAGACTTTCAAGCCTCATGGAATCATTCCCACCTTTCCTACTGATTTAGGTGGAAAGATTGTTTCGATTGAAGTCGACACCCCATTAGATTACAATATTGTTTTAGGGTGTAGTTGGTTCTATGTGATTATAGTTGTAGTTTCCTTATTATGTAGTGTTCTCCAATTTCCTCATGAATGGAAAGTGATCACTATAAATAAATGGCCTATTATATTCCAAATTCCATTGCTAACTTTAGTACAAACATTTTGTTTGTCGGTGGTTCCATGAGTATGTATGATATTTTTGGTGTGGGTATGTTCAAGGATTCATCATTGATGAGTAGATTTACCTTGCCTCCACCTTTCACTACTTCAAATACAACTCTTATATGTATGATATCTTCAAGTGATATTGAATCATAGGGTTACTCAAATCCCTGGGTAGTACCTAATCCTTCATAATTTTATTCAATTAGTGTTAGTATGTCTCTTAGTGTGGTATAGATTGTTGGAATTGTTGATTATGTGTTTTCATTGATGGCAACATGAGTCGAACATGTACAATAATCATAAGAAAATAAATATCACCTTGTGGAAGGAGAAATTCATGATCATTGTTGATCACAATAGGATCAACATTGATCCTATGATTCTAAAGCTTAGGAGAGTTAGCATGCAGATAATCCATGTACAAAAGTAATAATGAAGTAAAAGAAATTAAGAGATCATGAGGGTTAGCAACTGAATATCAGTGCATAAATGAATGCACAAACAATTATTAAAAAAGCTCAGGAGAAATAACGATGAAACATATAAGAAGCAAGAAATGTTAATCAAAGAGCATAATGGAAATCCCATTGTAGAATCACAATCATGATTGAAATCCCCACAGTAAAACTACAAAAGAATCAAGGGAGAATCTTGTCCACTGGTGTAGATTTCAGGACAAACTAGGACCATCAGATCTAGGAGTTACTCAAGGTTTAATCAGGGAATCTCACTTTAGGAGAATTGGGAAGTGGGAGAGAAATAAACCAAAGTCCTGAATGTCGAAATGAATCTAGAACATTGATATAGAATTGATCACATTCGTTGGATCAAGAATTCACGAGAGCCTGAAATAGCCAAAATCTTGACAATCATTGGATCATGTTGAGATTTTCACATCAAAAATGGATCATTAGATGAAGTCAAGTTGCTCGCGTTTTATTCAAGGAATCTCACTTCGGGAGAATTGATAATTGGGAATGGATAACCAAAAGTCCCGAAAGCTGAAATGAATATAGAACATTGATCTAGAACTAATCGCGTTAGGATATCCACGTCAACAAGGACACATGGTGCAATTAGATGGTGACAAGTGTCTATGTCTAGTTGGAACTTTAAGGTTACGTAAATCATGAATCTAAGTGACATGTGGTGACCACTCGGCTAATGCCAAGTTAGTAGTGACATCAACAAGTTACATCACTCCGTGAGTTTGTCTTTCGAGGGAAACCAACAACTACCCGAAGCACTGAAGGCTAAAGTCAATGATGACCATTGATCTAATATCCTCTAGGATTAATCATGACCTTTAGATAAAATGCTTGGAATGGTTAAGCCCACAGTCCTAGATCTTGGACTTGTGGAGGTTATCAAGCAGAAAGTACTAATAACCACTTCGGCGAAATGTACTCCGGAAGGTTGAAAAATTGTAGAGGCTGGAAGTCCCGAAGTAAATAATGGTCGTCCATCTCAATGTTTGATTAAGTCACAACTATTGGATCAAGTACAGTGGAATGATAGAGTAAACATAAATCATGAAGTAATGCTAATCGTTGTTCTGATTCAGGAGCATTCTCAACCATTGATCAAGTACAGTGGAAGGATAAAGTAAAGCATAAATCATGAAGTAATGCTAACCGTTGATCTAATTCGGGAGAATTATCAACCATTGATCAAGAATAGTGGAAGGATAGCGTAAGTGGAGGTGTTACCTGACAAAAAGAAGTCACCACCTCATTATGACTTATTCAGTAGGTTATTATTCTGTAGGAATTGAACTACTCAGAATTGTAGTAACCCGGAGTCCCAGAGTACTGAATCTCCAAAATAACATCTGGAACATCAAAGTTTATGGAAACACATCAATTCAATATGAACACTTCGATGACATTTAGTCCAGGAGAATTGGAATTTTATAAAAAGAACAAACCTCTGAAGTCACGAAGTACCAGAGGAAACGACAATCGTCCATCTCACGATTGAATCTCAACCATTATATAAGGATAAGAAAATTTGATAAATGAGTCTTTTAAAAGAATGATTAGACCGTTGATCTGAAATCATGATCAATGATGAGGATTAAAACCGTGAATTGAAGTTTCTCGAAATATAACACTCTAGAAGATATCACTTCGGAGATAACAAGATTGGGTGAAAGAAGAGGCGGAGCTTAAATTAATAATCCCATGGTTATATGCATATGATCATATGAGAAAAATGGTTTGAAGGAATTTCCTCTGTAGAACTTGATTTCTAAAACATTTGAAGTGATAGGGTTTTAGCCAGAACAAAATAAAATGAAAAACAAGGGATTTGAAGTCTTTAAATTAAACTACTACTACTACTAATAATAATAATAATAATAGAAATTATTATTATTAATTCAAATGAAGAGGTGTAATGGTTCAAACAAAGGGACATAATGCTTCAAACTCATACCTATTATACCTATTAGGAGACTATATAAACAAAAAAGTATGGTGAACAAAAGAAGTAGTTGAATTTGTTGAAGTATATATATTTATATATAATGGATTGAATGAAGGTTCATTCTATCAGGTTGGTGCCTTTTTACAAGCTGAGTCTTGTATGAGGATTGAATTCCTCACATCTCAGTTGGATCTAAGATCAACAAGCTGGGTCTTGTTATGAGGGTTGGATTCCTCATTTCTCAGTTGGATATGAGAACTACAAGATGGGTCTTGTAACAAAGAGTTGGGTGTCTCATAATTGTTTGAAGATAAAGATTTATCTTATGTATTCATTCAAGTTAAATAAATAAATAAAATATTTATTCTTTTATATATTGGTTGATAAATTGAAATAAATATATGTTGTTCAATTAATTTATGAAAAGTGGAAAATTGTCTAAAGTTTTGTGACACTGATTCACCCCCCCACCCGCCTCTCTCAATGTCAAGTGTACATTTCAACAAATATTTCCTATCATGCAATCTAGTAGACATCAATGGGCACTAATCGAAGTCTCCATCGGGGTGTGGAATATGATATGTAAAATTTTCCCATGTGGGCTATCAACCCTCCCAATTCATGAAATATTTTGGATACTGAGCTACCTTAAGATAAGTCCATCCTTGAGGTCATGTATATGGTTGATAAACCATGGGAAGGTTTTCATCATAGATCATATTTTCTTCCCAATTTGGAAAATTTGGAGGTTGACATGAAACACCTTGTTTCTACTAATGATGTTGAGTGGTACCAATATCCCATTATGACACACGATGTGTATTCAAAACGGAAATTGGCCAATATCTTGAATACCATACCCATTTAAATTTTAGTAAAACCAAGTGTCATGGAACACATCTTGATAGGTGTACATTGTTCCCCTCAATAAATTGAGCTATATACTTCCCTATTCAAATATTTTTGTGATGTTTTCACTTTGAGATACAAGAAAATGATATGGATTGATCCTTGAATCATCGCATGAGATGAAATCATATTATGGATCTAATCCTATCCAAAAAAAATCTAGTCAGTTAATCCATGAAAGTTCGTTACCATCAAGGCAGAGGTTAAAATTACTTCATGATGACTTCATCTATCCAGTTCCCTTAACCAAATGGGTATCCAATCCCATTCCAGTGATGAAGAAACGAGGAAATATTAGGGTTTGAATTGATTATAGGTATCTAATCAAGGCTTGTCCTAAGGATAGTTATCCTGCCCCACTCATATCAATGGATGTTATAGGAGTGAAATATTTCACTTATGGATGGATTCTCTAGCTATAATCAAATACAAATCAAACCAAAATACCAACACAATACCACCTTCATTTTTCCTTGGGGTACTTTTTCTTATAAGAAATTGTCGTTTGGTCTAAAACATGCTAGGGCCACATTCCAGTAGACCATGTCATATTATTTTCATACACATCATTTAGGAATACTTTGATGACTCGGTTTCTCTATCAAAGTTGTGTGAGGATCATCCTTGTAATCTATGGGCATATTCACCCTATGTCGATACTATAATATCCACTTGAATCCAAATAAGTGTGTCCTTTTTGTGATTTCCAGGCAATTACTAGGATTCATTGTGTCCAAATTTGGGATCATGGTTGATCCTTTGAAGGTTGAGGCAATAGTTCAGTTGTATCCCCTGTGTAAGATAATCCAACTAAGTTTTCAAAAGAAGGAAATTTCTTTGCAAATATTCATAGTGAATTATGCTAAGATAACAAAATGATTCATCCACCTTTTGAAAAAGAGTGTTCCTTTTGTGTGGGACAACAAAGTGCAATGCTTATTTGAAAATTTTAACACAACCTTGATATCAACTCCACTATTAAGTCCTCAAGAATATGGTTGATACTTTTTAATTTATCTCGTAGCATGGAAGTCCACCATTAGTATGGTGTTAGTCTAAGAGGCCACTTCGTAGAAGGACCATGTGGTTTACTATCTTAGTAAGGGTCTGGTTGGCCCTAATTTGTGTTATTCACATGTGAAGAAGTTGGCATTGGTAGTTTTTCATGCTATCCAATGACTTAGAAATTATATTCTTCTAAGTAAGACTATTATCATCATATAATCCAACCCAATGTATCATATATTGACCTGTCAGATAATTGGGGGAAATATTCCAAATGGATTCCATAGTATAAGAATTTGATTTGGAGTTTGTGACTTAAAACTTCAAGAAGTCTTTAGCCTTCACCAAATTAATGTATGATATTTCCAGAGTTAGTGAAGAAAATATGGTTAGTGATTCATTATTTCTCATTGACTCTTCCAATCCCTAGTACAGAGATGTCCTAATATACCTTCAAACCTAGTGATTTAATCCTTAGTTATCCAGAGATGAGAATTGACGTATACAACACCAAGCCAAGAATTATCTCAATATAGGTGATGCACTTTATCAATGTCACATAGATATTAGGTTGTTTCTATGCCTTGTCCATGAATGTTTTGAATGATTTCCATTTCGAAGCATGTGGTGATCATATTTTCTATCTTTCCATAGTCTGGAAGATCTTGCGCATCGGATAATTTTGGCCCACTATATTTAAAGATTGTATGGATGTAGTGCATAAGTGTAACCCTTGTCAAATATTTACCTACAAATTATGTGCACATCATACTCCATTACACCGGATGGTTACTATCAAAGACTTTGCAAAGTGGGGGATTGATTTCATGACTTGTAAGCCTACTTTGACTAATGGTTGTAGTTACATTATTGTGTTCATTGTCTACTTTATTAAGTGGGACAAAGCTATGACTATGTATTCCAAGATGGCACCACAGTCACTCAATTTGTATTCAGTCACATCATAGTTAGGTTTTGGGGTGCTTAAAACTATTTTTATAGATCACGGGTCTCATTTTCACAAAAAATTATAACCAAATTAGCATCTTGGCTGGGTTTTTAGCATGAGAACTCAACACCTTACTATACCTAGTTAAATCGTAAGTTGAATCCATCAATCATTTTTTTAATACTATGATATAGATAATGGTAGGGAAACATAAAACCAATTGGAATTTGATTTGTTTTTCAACCTTATGGGCATAGTAGACCTTAGCTAAAATTTCCACCAATTTCACATTATTTCAAATTATCTATGGAGTAGAGGAAATACCCTTGATTGAATGCAAGATCCCCTCATTAAAACTAGTCATATAAATCTTTCCCAACAAATGTTTTGAAGAATAATGTCTCTTATATTTGACCCATCCTAGATCCCTATGATTTTTTGGCTCACTTCCTGTACTATGAAATGGGAGTAAAGGGAACTTAGCAATAATATAAAAAATGAAAATGGAGAGACTAAATGTTGTGGGAAGATGGATGAAAAAGATATAGTTCCTTATTGTTGATTAAGGTTGGTTGCCATTGATGTCAATCCTTGAAGAAATCCCGATATCACAAAGGATAAACTCCAAAGTGGTCCCCTTATGGTGAAAGCCCTCACGGGAAGACACTTTGTGAATTGAGTTATCCTAGAAGTATGGTTAGAGAACCCATTATTATTTTTGGAATAATAAGATGAAGGTCGGTGAAATTTTCAGTGAAACTATACTATATGGATAGTTCTTGTCAATCCATTTCCGGTGGTATGTGGAATGTCACATAACTCCTCACGGTTAGAGAGTTATGGCCATAAGAAGTTGGAGAACCTGGGTTTGGGTAATGGACCCAAGTTTTTTTTATGGATAATGGTATGATTTTTGATATATTTTTAGGTAATACTACTCTATATGGATAGTACATGTCACTCCATTTCTGCTGGTATCTGTAACGTCACACGGTTTGAGAGTTATGGCCTTAGGAAGTTGGAGGACCCTCATATGTCATATAGAAGCCCCAAAAGATCAAAGTAGTCAAAGTGGTTTAAGAGATTTTAGAAGGTAAATAATAAATTAAAGTGATGAGTGTGCTATAATTCAAAGTGAATACAAAATATATTATTTAAATAATAAATTTAATGGAGAAATTAGAAGTTGGTTAACCCTAAAATAAGGAAAGTGAGCAAAGTGACCTAGAAGATGTTTTTAAGGAAGCTACTTGGAGAGTATAAATAAGAGGCAAGGCTCTCTCATTATAGATCACACTTGAGCATATTGAATATCTATAGGTGTTTGAGGTAAAAAAAGGGATATCTAAGCCAAATTTCAGAAGGAAGGTGAAGAAAAGAAGGTTGAAATTCAAGGGAGGATAATGCTTTTGATGATGCTTTCTAAGGTATGTTATTTATAGGTCATCTCACCATTTTCACAATACATTTTTTTCTAGAATGATTTAGACCATGAAATTTCTTGTGGGTCGTTGTAGTTTTGGAGTTACACTCTGTGGAAAATAAGGTTTGTGGCTAGTCCCGAAGCTAGTCTAAAACAGGTGTTTCGGGAAAAAACATCATAAATTCTTCATAACAGATCCAAATTCAGTAAGACCACATGTGTTTCTTAGAGTATAGTATTTAGTATGTTGTGTAACATTTTCAGATCGATTCAACAAATATTTCATTCGAGGCATGCTCTACAAGGTTGCTCTCTAGAATAAGCTATAATTCAGCAAGGTATGCCATTGTTTCTATAACTTCTTTTCTGGGAGGTTTCAAGTAGTGACACCTTGAGGAATTGCATAAAAAACACTGAAGAACATTTTGTATCCATTTTATATATTTATTCATTACATGTACATAGCTATGATTATTTCAAGTTAGGGTTGTTGACTAATCCAAAACTAGTAATGTGAGACTGAAGAAATGTTTGATGAAAATTCTAGTCTCTTGTTGTTAAAGTTAAGGAAGGTTTTCATGTATGTGATCATATAAAATAGTTCTATTATAGAGTTACAAATCATATTTGGATGATGAAATTGATGAGGGAATTTGGTTAAGGTACATGTTGGGTACATGGTTGAGAAAATTAGTTGATGAGTTGGCACATACGTGAGGTGTATAGTTGATGATGTTGGTACATTGATGAGTCATAGTTGACGAGTAGGTGACACATGATTGGTACATACATGGTACATGGTTGGATGCACTTGGTTATGGTACAGGTTGATTACAGGATTTTGGTACAGGTTGGTGCATGGTTTATGCACTTGTTTATGGTACAAGTTGATTACAAGTTGAGGTACAAGTTGATGCATGGTTTAGGATTATTGGTATAGGTTTACAATGATATATCTCACAGTGATAGTGTAAAAGTGGTTCCATCACTCTACTTATACTTTAGGGCGGTTGGATGGTGCAGGGACAGGTGGTTGTAGCCAGAGAACATAGGGGGTTGTAGCCTCCTTCTGGTTGTAGCCAGAGAATTGGGGAGTTGGAGCTTCCCTCAGGTTGTAGCCTGAGAAACTAGGAGGTTGGAGCCTCCTTCCAGTTGTAGCTAGAAAACAAAGGAAGTTGGTGCTTCCAATGAATGTAATTCTTCAAGACATATAAGAAAAATCATTATGTTGTTTTCTCCCGCTTTGGGTTTCCACATAAAACAATGGTGTAYTGTGTATGTGTATGATTGTTCATTTGTTCATTTCTCATTATTGGATGATAATTCTACATTGATATAACACTTGGATTATTTGGTTAAAAAGGATTATATTTGCTCTATTACTAATTCACCCCCTCCTCTCAGTAATCCAACAATTTGAATTAGAGTAGGTTCCTTCAGAAATCAGTTTAACCACTAAAAGGTAGATCATGGAGAGAAACAACTTGTATAAAAATGGAATACCACAGTTTGATGGACATAAGTATTGTTTTTGGAGCATAAGGATGAAGACATATATACAGGCACAGGGATTTGAAATTTGGCAATCAATTGTAGATGGATACACAACACCAGTAGTTCCACCAACAAATAACAAAGCAGTGAAACTCATTTAGAATAATTCCAAAGCCATAAATGAACTTTTGAATGGTCTCAGTGAAATGGTATTCACCAAAGTTGCACATTGTAAATCTGCTAAAGAGATTTGGGACAAGCTTCGAAATATTTATGAAGGAGATTCGAAATTCAAAGTAACAAATCTTCAAACTTACAGAGGTTAGTTCGACCAACTAAAGATGAAGGAAGATGAGAATATTGTAGCCTACTTCTTACGAGTCAATGAAACAGTGAATGCAATCATAGGATTGGGAGAATAAATCAAAGAATTTGTAATTGTTCAAAAGGTACTAAGATCTCTTCCTATGATATTTGACCCTAAGATATCAACACTAGAAGAAAGATCGGATCTAAACTCAATAATCATGGACGAACTGCATGGAATCTTCACAGCATATGAAATGAGAACTGAACAAGAAAATCCACATGTAAAAGAAGCAACCTTCAAAGCATCCAAAATATCAAAGAAAAAGGAAAAACAACAAGAAGAACATAGCAACAACAGTGACGTCTCGGAAGATGATGAAGAAGTGGCCAACTTCATCAAAAGAATGAACAAGGGAACCGACGGTAGGTATAGAGTTAAGCTTCCTTTAATTTGTTTTAATTGTGATGGTATTGGTCATTTTTATAACAAATTTCCTCATAAAAAAAAGAGAAATGACAAAGGTTACTCAAAAGGAAAACAAGCATATAAAGGAAAAAGAACTACAAATAATTTTTTCAAGAAAAGCTTGCAAGACATCTCATCATCAGATGAAGATGAAGTCAACAACAATGAGACAGGAAGAGTTCTATTCATGGAAGTAGAAGACTCTGATAAAGAAGACTCTGAAGAAGAATATGAAGAAGCCGAAGAAGAATATGAAGAAGTTGAAGAATAAATTGAAGAGGTTGAAGTTGACTACTAAGAAGAATTGATGTGTTCCATAGAAGTTATCAGAAAAGAAAAGAAGAAAAACAAGAAACTATAAGAAGAACTAGATAAGAAAGAAGATACTCAAGAACTAGAACAAATGATCGCAAATTTGAAGGTTCAAATAAAAGAAGATAAAAGGATTGAAGAAGCACTCAAAGAACAACTAGAAGAAAAGGACAAGAACAGTAGAAATTTGGAAGCAGAGATTGTCACATTAAGAAAGAATATTCAAAAGAAAAATATGCAGAATAGCTCAAAAGTTTTGGATGACATTATCAGCAGTCCAAAATCTCATCTTGACAAGTTTGGACATGGATACAATCAGACAGAAAAGGGATCAAGATCCAAAACAACAAAGAAAGAAACATATCCAAAAAGCTATGCAGAAACAATCAAAGGGGATAGGAAGATATACAAGGAAGATTACAGGGACACTCCTCCACCAAGAAGATTCAGATTTCATAATCAACAACAAACAGATAGGCATCAAGAAGAAGAAGCATTCATAAGAGAGATGCCTTTCAAAATATCTTCAACTCCCAGGTATCAAACTATACTTTTTGGTTTATGTTATGCATGTAATAATTTTGGACATAAATCTATGAATTGAAAAGCTAACAACAGGAACATAAACAAATTTGAAAGTCAAACACAAAAGGGTTATCTAAGAAGTCCTAGTGAAACACAAAGAAGAAGTTAAAACAGGTTTGAATTTGTGAGCACTGAAGTGGAATGTTACAAATGTAAAAACCTTGCACACATGACCAAATATTGCAGAATGACAGTGCCTCCTAGAGAACCACAACATAATAACAATAGTCATAGACAAGAACCTTAGAAAATGACATGGATAAGAAAGTTGAATCAATATAGAAATGAAGAATGCACACTCACTCTACAAGCTAAGCAGAAGAAACGTGGGTGGTATGTTGACAGTGGTTGTTCAAAATACATGAAAGGTGATAGAGACAAGTTTCTTACATTAAGAAATGAAAGAGATGGATCAGTCTCCTTCGAAAATGGTGATTCAGCTAAAATCATTGGAAAAGGCATAGTCAGAATTGGGAACAAGAATACAAAGACAAAAAATTCTCTACTAGTAGAAGATATGAAACATAATCTTCTAAGTGTGAGTCAAATGTGTGACCAAGGTCATAAAGTTACTTTCAATTCACAAAAGTGTGAGATAAGAAAAGAAGGTTGATGAAAATTGATTTCTACAGCTGCAAGAACTTCAAGCAACATATATGCGTTAAGTGAAATTGAAATTGAAAAGTGTTGTCTAGCAAAGGAAGATGAAAGTTGGGTATGGCATAGAATAATGGGTCACATACATTTTTATAACCTTGTCAAAGTCAGCAAAAGAGAAGTAGTCAGAGAAATCCCCAGATCACGAAACCAACCAACACTTTATGAAAGCATTGTCAACAAGGAAAACAAACAAATACCAAGTTCAAATCAAAGGAATATTCTATGACAAGACCACTGGAAATTGTGCAGACTGATCTAGTTGGACCAACTACAAGAAAGGGTTTAAAAGGTGAGGAATACTTTATGTTATTAGTTTATGATTATACAAGAATGAATGCAGTTTTATTTCTCAAGAATAAGTGAGAAGCTTTTGAAAACTTTAAGATCTATAAGAAAATGGTTGAAAATGAAATGGATTCAAAAATAAAATGCTTGAGATATGATAATGGAGGCGAGTTCACTTCAAAGGAATTTATGGACTACTACAACAGTCATGGAATAAAATGGCAATTATTCGTTGCTAGGACAACTCAACATAATGGAGTTGTTGAAAGAAAGAACAGGACAATACAGGAAATGGCTCGAACAATGCTAATGGATTCCAAATTGACAGATATATTTTGGACACAGGTAGTGCATACAATAGTTCACATTAAAAATAGAGTAATGCTCAGAAACAACACTGACAAAACTCCCTATGATCTATGGAAAGGAAGACCAACAAATGTGAAGCACTTCAAATTTTTTAGAAGCAAATGCTACATCAAAAGAGAAGATGGCAGAATGGGAAAGTTTTACTCTTGGGTGGACAAAGGAGTACTTGTTGGTTACTCAAGTACAAGGAAATCATACAAGTGTTACAATCTGAGATTGAAAAAAGTTGTGGAAAGAATCAATGTAACAATTGATGAAACATGCAAACCTGAAACAAAGGAAGAAGAAAATGAATCAATGGAACAACCTTTTGAGGAAGAAGAAAAAGATGAAAAAGAAGTAGAAGAAGAAGATGAAGAGAATCTGACAGAAACAAAAGAGCAACTTCAACAAGTGTCTCCAAAGACACCTAGCAGACGAGTACAGAAGAATCATCCTTCAGATCAGATTATCGAAAACAAAGATGCGGGAGTTGAGACTAGAAGAAGAATATGATCACCAAAAGAAACACACCTAGCACTCTTATCTACAATTGAACCAAATTGTTTTGAAGAAACCAATAAGGATGAATTTTGGAATAAGGCCATGGATAAAGAATTGGATCAAATAGAGAAAAATGACAATTGGGAATTGGTTCCAATACCAACGAATATGAATGTGATCGACACAAAATGGGTTTTTGGGAATAAATTGAATGAATATGGACAGGTTACAACGGTAGATTGGTATGTAAAGGATATTCACAGATTGAAGGAATCGACTTTGAAGAGACATTTTCCCCAGTTTCCAGAATGGAAGCAATCTGTTATCTTTTAGCTTATGCATGCTCCAAAAATATTAAAGTGTATCAGATGGACTTAAAATCATATTTTCTGAATGGGGAACTTGAAGAAGAAGTCTACATTGAACAACCAGAAAGATTTCAGTTGCCATAGAACACTGATTATGTGTGTAAATTAAGTAAGGCCTTGTATGGTCTAAAACGAGCTCCTAGAGCATGGTACTCTAGATTAGATAAGTATCTACAGCAGGCAGGGTTCAGAAAAGGAACTGCAGACAACAACTTCTACATCAAGGTAAGTCAAGGTAATATTTTATTAATTGAAGTTTATGTTGATGATATTATTTTTGGTAGTGATGATGACAGGTTAAGCCAGAAATTTGCAAAGGATATGCAGAATGAATTTGAAATGTCTTTACTTGGAGAACTATCCTTCTTTCTGGGACTTCATCTACATCAAATAAACCAAGGAATTTTTATTTCTCAAACCAATTATATCATAGAAATGCTAAAGAGGTTCAGAATGGAAGATTGAAAACCAATTACCACTCCCATGCAAGCCAGTTGCAAGTTGAGAAAAGATGATGATTCAAGGTGTACAGATCAGAGGAAATACAGGTCGATGATTGACAACCTATTATATGTGAAAGAATCTAAACCAGAAGTAATGTAGGAAGTTGGACAGGTGGAACGATTTCAAGTAACACCAACGGAATCACATGTATTAGTAGTGAAGAGGATTTTCAGATATCTCAAAGGAACAGAAGATTTTGGATTATGGTATCCAAAAGGAAAGAACCTATTACTTATTGCCTACATAGATGTAGATTTTATTGATGACTGACGAAGCACCAGTGGAGAAATGTTCTACTTGGGTGAGTGATTAGTATCATGTGTAAGTAGGAAACAATCATCAATATCTTTATCTACAACCGAGGCAGAGTATATTGCAGCAACATCATGTTGTACATAGGTTCTTTGGATGAAACAAACTCTAACAGATATATAGGTTGAGTATGATGATCCCATTCCAATATATTGTGATAATACAAGTGCCATCAGTATCTCAAAGAACCCGGTGATGCACTCAAAGATGAAGCACATTCCAATCAAGTATTACTTTCTACTAGAGCAGGTTGCAGGAAAGAACATCAGAGTTGAGTATGTGGGCACAAAAGAACAAGTGGAAGACATATTTACAAAATCACTTCCATAGGAAGCCTTTGAGTATCTTCACCAGAGACTCGGAGTTATTTCTACTCCAAAATGAATGATTTTGAATTCTTATCTTATATGTCTTAGATGTACATGAGGAAGTGCCATAAAGAGGACAATTCAGTGAGGGGGAGAAACCCTAGATGGAAAGATAAATTTTCCATTGATGAAAAGGGGAGATAGATTCATCAAATGCAGAGGATAGAGGCATGGTTCTAGGGGGAGAAATGGTCACAGAGATGCAGAGGACAGAGGCATGTTTCCAGGGGAGCATGAGTGATATGACTTCAGTATTGCATGACACAATTTCAGTTTTGCATCAGAATGTTGCCATCAATACCAAAGAGGGATATTGTTGATTAAGGTTGGTTTTCATTGATGTCAACCCTTGAAAAAATCCCTATATACCAAAGGATGAACTCCAAAGTGGTCCCCTTATGGTGAAATCCCTCATGGAAAGACGCTTTGCAGATTTAGTTATCCTAGAAGTATGGTTAGAGAACCCATGCTTATTTCTGGAATAATGAGATGAAGGTCAGTGAATTTTTCAGTAAAATATCCTATATGGATATTTATTGTCATGCCATTTATGGGGGTATGTTGAATGTCACATAAATCCTCACGGTGAGAGAGTTATGACCATAAGAAGTTGGAGAACCTAGGTTTGGGTAACGGACCCAAGTTTGTTTGATGGATAATGGTATGAGTTTTGATATATTTGTAGGTAATACTATTATATATGGATATTACACATCATTCCATTTCTGGTGGTATGTGGAATGTCACATAACTCATGTCGGTTTGAGAGTTATGGTCTTACGAAGTTGGAGGACCCTCATATGTCATCTAGAAGCCCCAAAAGGTCAAATTAGTCAAAGTGGTTTAACAGATATTAGAAGGTAAATAATAAAGTGAAGTGAGGAGTGTGATATAATTCAAAGTGAATAAAAAATAAATTATTTAAATAATAAATTTAATGGAGAAATTAGAAGTGGGTTAACCCTAAAATAAGGAAAGTGGGCAAAGTGACCTAGAAGATGTTTTTAAGGAAGCTACTTGGAGAGTATAAATAAGAGGCAAGGCTATCTAATTTTAGATCACACAATAGCATATTGAATATCTATAGGTGTATGATGTAACCAAAGGATACATAATTGGAATTTCATAAGGAAGGTGAAGAAAAGAAGGTCAAAATTCAAGGGAGGATAAATTATTTTGATGATGCTTTCTAAGGTATGTTATTTACAGGTCATCTCACCATTTTCGAAATGAATTTTTTTCTAGAATGCTTCATAGTGTGAAATTTATATTGCATTGAGAAAAAATATCCAAGTATCTATGGTAACAAATTCAGCTTGTGGGTCATTGTATTTTTGGATTTACAATCTGTGGAAAATAGGGTTTGTGGCTAGTCCTGAAACTAGTCTAAAACATGTGTTTCAGGAACAAACGTCATAACTTCTTCATAACATATCCAAATTGAGTAAGAAAAAATGTTTTGGTTATCGTACAGTTTTAATTATTTTTTTTAACATTTTCATATCGATTCAACAAATAGTTTGTGTGGGGCATGCTCTACAAGGTCACTCTCTAGAATAAGCCAGAATTCAGCAAGGTGTGTCATTTTTGCTATAACTCCTTTTCTGAGAGGTTTCAAGTAGTGACACTTAGAGGAATTGTATAAAACACATTGAAGAACATTTTTTTATCAGTTTCATATCTTTATTCATTATAGGTACATAATTATGATTATTTCAAGTTAGGGTTGTTGACTAATCCAAAAATAGTAATGTGAGACTAAAGAAAAGTTTGATGAAAATGCTAGTCTCTTGTTGTTAAAGTTAAGGAATGTTTGCAAATATGTGATCATATACACTAGGTCTATTATAGATTTACAAATCATATTTTTATGATGAAATTGATGAGGGATTTTGGTTAAGGTACATGTTGGGTACATGGTTGATACAAGTAGTTGATGAGTTGGCACATACATGAGGTGTATAGTTGATGATGTTGATACATATTGATGAGTCATAGTTGATGAGTAGGTGAACCATGATTGGTACATACTTGGTACATGGTTGGATGCACTTGTTTATGGTACAGGTTGTTTTGTGCAGATTGGTGTATGGTTGATTCACTTGTTTATGGTACATGTTGATTACAGGTTGAGCTAAAGGTTTATGCATGGTTGATGCATGGTTCAGGTTTATTGGTACAGGTTTATGCATGGTTGATGCATCGTTCAGGTTTATTGGTACAGGTTTACAATGGTATATCTCACAGTGATAGTGTAACAGTGGTTCCATCATTCTACTTATACTTCAGGGTGGTTGGGCAGGGCAAGGGTAGGTGGTTGTAGCCACCTTCCGGTTGTAGCCAAAGAACATAGGGGGTTGTAGCCTTCTTCTGGTTGTAGATAGAGAATTGGGGAGTTGGATCTTCCCTCAGGTTGTAGCCTGAGAAACTAGGAGGTTGGAGACTCCTTCTAGTTGCATCTGGAAATCAAAGGAAATTGGTGCTTCCAATGAATGTAATTATTCAAGACATATAAGAAAAATAATTTTGTGGTTTTCTCCTGCTTTGGGTTTCCACGTAAAACACTAGTGTACTGTGTATGTGTATGATTGTTCATTTGTTCATTGCTCATTATTGGATGATAATTCTACATTGATATAACACTTGGATTATTT
>ML809481.1:189595-219384 GCA_009831015.1 Picea engelmannii | reverse complement strand
GTGTTGAATTGACTTAGGGATGTGCATCCTAGTTGATGATTTGTTGTGGGATAATGTTGCCTAGTGGATGGTAGGCCTCGGTGGAGAAAGTGCCATGTATGACATGTTGACCAGAGGAGGGTGCATTCCTTGGAGTGGTTCCATTGCTTTCTAGGTTGACACTTGTCCTATGCGTGGCTTATGGAGAAGTGTCCTCCACATGATATCATGCACATGCTTTACTTGAAGGGAATCTTTGCCTTGTTGACTTGTCTTTTCTCCAAAGCAAAAGCATCCCACTTAAGAATTGACTTGTCTTTTCTCCAAAAGGAAAAGCCTTCCATATTGAGAAAGTTGTCTTATTGTCTTTTCTCCAAAAGCAAAAGCCTTCCATATTGAGAAAAGGTGGCTTTACTTGGAGATTCCCCTTTTTCTATTTTGGACATGCTTTCCCATTTGTCTTTTCCTTCACAAGTGGGGTGAATGGCTTAAGAGAGCTTCTTAGCCTCTTGTTTTGGTTTTCTCCTCCATGATGGGCTAGAGAAGTGGTGCACCCTTCTTGAAACCACTATTCTTTCCCTCCTCTTTCATGTATGCAGGAGTTCCACGGAGCTTTTAGTGCTTTGGTAGGGTATTATTGTTAAATTTTCACCTTGCTGTAATAAACTTATTACTGCAGATTTACTGAATAAAAAACATGGCTGAGTTTTAACTATTTAAATAAATAAATCAGCGGAAGGATAAACAGAAAACCAATCCATGCACACATAATTTCTGGGTAAACACCCCTGGAAAAACCCCCAAGGGAAAACCAATACCGTGATGATTTCGTCCTGGGAAAATGGCCCCTCTGAGGAAAAGTATAAAACGACAAAATAACTGATCACACCTCAAGATCTGTCCTTTGATCTTGTTGGCCGCTACTCCTTTGCTGTCCCTTGCTCCCTTCCTTTGACCTTGCCTCTGTACACTTGGATGAAAGTCCTCCTCCACCCAATACAATGAGATCCTACTATCTCACTTTGTGTGTGTCTCCTCCTCTCACCTTAGCTGCCCTTTTATAATCTTGAATTTACCCTAAATCCAAAACCCTAGATCTCCAAAGTGATCGATGGTTGAGATCAGATCTCACCAACACTTGAGATCAATGGCTATGATTTAATTTAATTCACCAATGCCAAAAACTTAGGCATTTCCTTAAATTAAACTCAATTAATTATAAAAGACATTAACTTTAATAAAGTGAATTTTCTAAGTCTTGAGAGGTATTAATGACGACTTCCACATGTTAGACAAAAGTGCACCCTTCTCCTACTAATAGTGCACCCTTCTCCTACTACTAATAGTATGTAGTTCACCCTTCTCCTACCAATGAGATACACATTGGTTTGTGGACAACATTGAGTAGTTCAAAAGTGGGCAGCTTGGGATAGCTCAAGGAGGGTGATCCAAGGCGGGTAGAAAGGGATCACAAGGGGATTTCAAATAGAGATACATATCTCTCGAAAAAGGGGATCAGAGTAGATCTCAGGTTTAGGTGTAGCCAACAGTCAGAGAGCTCTTTGGGTTTGTGGTTTCAGTTGTGGAGGTCAAGATCAACATTGGAAGAAGACCAGAAGTCAAGAGGATCTGGAGCATGAAGTTTGTGGAGTAGATCTGATGAAGTTGATTTTGTGTGCCAACTAATGGCGTTTCTGAGGTTGTGATGTCATGTAACCTGATGATTTTATGTGTTAACAGATCTTATAATCAAAATAGCTCATGTTCAGAATATGTTCTGTATAGGTACATGATAGATACTCCCTTAATTGGATTATTTGCAGCAGTGAAGAATTCGAGGAGTAAGAGGAAAGATTCCGCTTGGGATGTGCAGAACAATAAATGGTATGGAGTCTGGAGCATAAAGAAAAATAAGAGAGAATAAGAAGTCCAACAAGCGGTTGTCGATTTATAAGCAATAAGCAACCTTGTGAATAGGATGTTCACTTCTTTTCTTACCAGGGGAGTTTAATACAGGAGAATCCATGGTTTATGCGCCCATCCTGTATCACTAAAAAAATATTTCGATTTCAGCTTTCTAGTTTGTTGAATTCTAGTAATAGTTCCTAGTATTTAACAAAGGGCAAAGGGGCCACATTGTAGAGACTCAGACATACATCTAGGAGGCTGTTAATGATGATGTCGATCCAGTTGAGATTCAACTATGATCTGCTAGTGATAATGGATTTCGAGGAGGTCCAGGGCCTATAAAAGGAGCATACGGATTCATTTGTGGGCAGATTTGAGTAACTCAACGGTGGTCAGCATGGGATAGCTCAAGGGAGGAGGGTGATCCAAGCAGATGAGAAGGAAATCTTGAGAGGATTTGAAATAGAGATACATATCGCTTGAGAAAGGAGATTGGAGTAGATCTCAGGAATAGGTGTAGCTGAGAGTTCAGAGAGCTCTTGGGGTTTGTGGGTTGGATCATGGAGGTCAAGATCAACATTGTAAGAAGAGGAGAAGTTGAAAGGATCTGAAGCGTGAAGTTTGTGAGAGTATATCTGATGAAGTTGAGCATGTGTGGCAGTGAATGGCATTTCTGAGGTTGTGATGTATCATGTAATGAGTGGAATAGCTCTATTTTGGTTTCTGGCTTTGTTTAGTTTCAATAATAATGAAGTATGTTATGTTATGCTTTCTTGAGATTTTTGTTGCTTCCATGGTATATTGATGTGCACTGTTCCGAGATAGGCCAGCCTGTAGTTGTATAGTTTATAGCGCTAATGTTCGAGTTATTTGGCCTGTATTTTGCTGCGTTTTCAAATTTCGATCACGCTTCTTGTCAAAATCATGACAGTTGATTTACTGCATCACTTTCAGATTGTAATAAATGCATTGCAATTCTTGCATGAATTGGAATCGTGCTAGTTGCAAAGTATCAGCTTGGATGACTGGAGAGACAACCCAAATATCGAGGGAATGTCACCACATTCAATTCACACAAACGACCAGAAATAGATGCATTTGGACATTACAAATTCATAGAACTTAGAAGACATAATGAAGTAATTATGGGTATACACTTGCATTGAATTAGAGAATTGTTGAACTTGAAAACCAAAATGGAAATACAGTGACATTTATTCATAATCATGATCATTACAGTGGTACATTATAATTTGTACAACTATCATGTATGGGGATCTTAATCTGCACCTCTATTTTTTAGTGGATTTTTTTCCATGCTATTAAGCTATACTTGTTTCTGTTGAATTGAACTGGAATTCAGAATCTCTCAGCTTTTATGAACTGTGTTCATAATGATTGAAAATGTTTGTCGTATGATTTTTCATGATCCATAAGTTCCAAGAATATACTAGAACCCACATGACATTTTAAAATATTTGTAATCGAGTTGAATGGTTTTGCTTATTTTGATGTGTCTTCAGCCGGAGAAGACAGAGGAGGAGGAATTCAATACTGGTCCTCTTTCTGTTCTCATGATGAGTGTGAAAAACAATACGCAGGTAGGGTGGTTTGGCTTTTGTATGAAAGCACTTCAAATAGTTTAGAATTTTTTTTTTCGGTAGTTGGAATGTTCTTTGCAACTATTGTTTGTATTCAAACCTTTTACTTTTCACATGCATAAATTATATTTTATCTGTACTGCAGGTTCTGATAAATTGCAGAAACAACAAAAAACTTCTTGGGCGAGTTAGAGCATTTGATAGGCACTGCAACATGGTTTTGGAGAATGTCAAAGAAATGTGGACAGAGGTGACATAGGCTTTTATCTCCTTGAACTTGTGGATACTCCATTCAGCATATTTTAACCTTTCTCTTTCCGGTGATTGAGATGCATTTGTATGCTTGTTTAACATCCAAGTTGAACAATTTCTGCATGCACTGAATGATGCCTGCTTTGATTTCTAATTCCTAGCATCTGTGATGCTTCTTACAGGTTCCAAAGACAGGTAAAGGCAAGAAGAAAGCCCAGCCTGTCAACAAGGATAGGTTCATCAGCAAAATGTTCCTTCGTGGAGATTCTGTCATTATTGTTCTTAGAAATCCAAAGTGAATAGTAAATTGGAGGCTGCTTAAAAGTTCGTAGGGATATAGGATCCATTTTGGTATGTTGTATGTTACATGGGGGATTCTCATAACTCTTTAAAGTATGTAATGTCCTTGGAGATCAAATCTTGGCAATTTACAAGTTTTATGGTAAGTTGATGGTTGTTAATCAACAAAGTGTTGCATTTAGGAAACTCTAATTAGTGTCACGGCTTCTAACATTAAGGTGAGTTCTAAATTTATTTTTCTATTATAAATGAAATTTTCTTTGACTATTCGTTGTGTATTGACATCATGTTCATGGATCAAGAATACTCTACATGCATAATTGAATTTGTCTCGTGGAGAAAATATTTCGTGTGATGATGATATCTGGAAGGGCCTTACTTATTAGTCATCAATAATCATGATAACGGTTTGGACACTACCTGTTAATCAAATGTTATATTTCCTTAAAGCCATATGAGTAGTGGGCAGGGGAATTTCAAGGTCAAGAAAGAGCCCAGAAATGGAAATGAGAGCGAGGTTATTAACATTATATCATAAGTGGAAAGCATCAGACAATCACTCTTAACCGTAGCATCACTATATAAAAATAGGCTGCTCGTTTTAACCAGTTAGCCATAGTTAAGACATGCTAGTGTAATAGCTAGTAAATTTTAGCAATTTCAATGTTTATGGTATATTGATGACTGCCAATCAAGAAAGTGTTACTGGAAACACTAATGAATGTCTTGGCTTCTAATATTAAGGCGAGTTATAAATTTTATTGTCTTATGTATAAATGAAATTTTCTTTACTGGAAACACTAATGAGTGTCTTGGCTTCTAATATTAAGGTGAGTTATAAATTTCATTGCCTTATGTATAAATGAAATTTTCTTTGACTATTCATTATGGAAGTTGATCGTGTTCCTTGATTACAAATCCTCACAAGCAAAGTGTAATTTGTCTTCTGTAAAAAAGATCTCGTGTGATCTGTAAGGGCCTTCCCTTTGGTTTGGATCTTTTATGGTCACCTGGTAGTCGTCGATGATTGCAAGAACTGTTTGGATGCCACCCATTAATCTAATGTTATATTTCCTTAGAGCCTTGTGAGTAAATTATGGCTTTTGGGCTAGGAATTTCAAGGTCAAGAAAGGGCCCAGAAATGGAAATTGTTATGCTAAAAATGGAAAGCGCCCCACAATCAACTTCCAACCTTAATATCATACTATGAAAGTTATATGGAATGAAGCTGCTCTTTTTATGTAGTTAGACATAGTGGAGACATACCAGTGTTATAGTTAGTAGATTTAGTTAAGAGTTAAAATGGCATATTGAAATTTTAGTTTAAAATGACCTTGCAAATGATGGTGTGATCATTGTGAGTGTACAGTGATCAAAATACAATTCCGAGGATTCCTAATTTTTATGCAACTGGATTGTCTGTGACAACCCACCAATCCTATCAATCATAAAATATTGGTGGGTTGTCTGTGACCTTCTAAAGCCCTCATTTAGGAAAGTAGTGTTAGGAAAATCAGAAAATTAGGTCGGATCACTGTTGGCAAAATTGGATCAATGAGTGAAGTTCCTTCTCAATGGGATTGGTCCCCATAAAAGAATTATCCACAACCAGCTTTTGAGGGTTGGTGTGAACTGAGTCTAGAGTAGAGTGAAGTTGGAAGGGCAATGAAAAGCTGTCTTTTCAATTGAGGTATGAAAGGATAAATGGAAATTATTCTGTGTGAAGGGGTGTTTTATTGCTGCTTTTACTAT
Organism: Picea engelmannii; assembly: GCA_009831015.1. Lineage (NCBI taxonomy): Eukaryota > Viridiplantae > Streptophyta > Pinopsida > Pinales > Pinaceae > Picea > Picea engelmannii. The sequence goes on along the minus strand of ML809481.1, from coordinate 213,592 downwards.
GCTAGTGAGATTCAAGGATCTCGTTTTTTAATCAGGCAGGTTTACGCATGAAGTATTGGACCATTGGTTTGAGATGAATTTCCGACAATGGAATTGATAAGGGATTAGACTTTATTACCTACCACTGCAATGAGTTGTTTTTGAGTGGATTTGTTATCAATTGGGAGAATGCGCGAAGTCAACATAATTAAATAAAGGATGAAAGCCACATATGCCAGATTGTGCGTCAATATTTATCTAGATTGACACCCTTGAGAAAATAATCCATCGTATTTTGGATCATGAACGGGGGCATTGGATAGATTAGTTTTCTATTTAGGCACTTTGTTGAAGGTGTGTTGGAAAGGGCCTTCTTATTTACGAACCTCCAATTCCAATTTAAGAAGAGAAGAAAAATAAACACGAGGTTAAAGACAAGGGCAAACGGAAGAAAGTGTTGGAGATTAGACAACAGAAGAGGTAGGCATGCCAAACAGTTCCAAAATTTTGTGAAAGGGAGGAGGTTTGATGGGGAAGAAAAAACAATGAAGAGGCAACCAGCTCTAAGTAGTCAGAACAGAGAAACTAGCAAGGGAGAAAAAATATAAAAAATGATAATTGGCAAGATCTTAAAAAGGAATGAAGGGGCAAAAGTTTTTTTTTTATGATTATAGGATAAGCAGAAACCTGGTCAGGGCTATGTTCATAGGGTAATTTTGATCCCAGAAGAGTAGGACAATAGATTTGGAAATGATGATAACATCAGATACATCATAAACAGTAAAAGGTTAAGTAAGTTGCTGAGTAGAGTTGGATGCCTTGAGAAATAATATTGAAGACACTCGGATCATTGGGAGAGATACGAACAACCATTTTTTCCTCGGAATAGAAGAGTTGTGATAAAATGCTTGATAGGGCCCATTTTATTCTCTCCTCTAATTTCCTACATGGATGCGACCCCAGAATAGTGATTTTTCACTGGGATAAAGGTGAACTGGAACATAAATTAGGAAAGGTTCAAGAAAGTATCTGGATGGAAAGTCTATTAGTAGAATTACTTCTTGAAGAGAAAGACATGCTTAATAAGCTATATGCAATGGAAAATCAAGGAGGAAATTTTATAACAAAGGCTTTCAATAATAGATGAGGTACCATGTATTTTCTTTGATTTCCTTTCTTGAGGAGGACTAAATAACAATTGCAATCTGAAAACAAGAATATAATAGTTTGCCTGGATTTAGAAGGTTCTCTTGTCTCCTATTGACATTAGGAGAGCAGAAACCTGCATTTCGTTTTTGCCAATTCGAGTGTTTTAACTACCACATTGTACTATTGTTTCTTTTCTTCTATAAAACATTAAAATTGCACAATAAAATATGTATTTAATTTTCATTGGAAAATTCGCCCTTTAAAGTGTTTATGTAAAATATCCTAAGAGATAAAGGTGGTCATGTAGAGTGTGTCGGATCTCTCAAGTGATTCTCTTCTTGTTAGATCTTTAAATTTTAGTAGTACAAGGGGCTTCTGACCCATATGATGGTTTGAACATGGTATTCTTATAGCGTTTTGACATTAAAGCTTCGTACCCATATGATGGTTTGAACATGGTTTTCTTATAGTGTTTTGACATTAAAGCTTCCTTTGACTATTACCAACACAACCACATAAAAGGTGCTTGGTGTACATCATTGACATATCTCAAGCACATTTTATGTGCACATTTTGGAGATAAGTATAGTGTTAATTTATTTTTTATTTTTTATTTTCAATATTGGTTGAGCATTCTAGGAAGAAGTGATGTTTTTCATTTATAGTATATATTGTTTTTGTTGTTGTATAGATTGTTGTGCAATTTCTTACTTATGAAGGGGTTTTAGGTTGTGTCTAATTCCCTATTTAATTGTGTAGGTTGTGAGAGTTTGTCCAAATTTTTGCAATGTTACTTTTCTTTTTCCATTTTTTCACTTAAATTAGGTGTAGAAGTTTTTTCTTATATATTACGATGTCCATGTTCCCAATTTTTCTTTGAGGGTCTTTGGTTATTCTTTACAAATGGTTGTTCCAACTTTCTTTGGTTATTCCTTACAAATCGTTGTTCCAACTTTCTTTGGTTATTCCTTACAAATGGTTCCAACTTCATTTTATTGTAGTATGGTTGATGCTAATTGCTTGTTGTATCTTTCCTTAATCTTGATTGCTTTATTTTTACATTTTAAATGGCAAATAATGGTCTTACAACTCTACCACTTTCTAAAAGACTCTAAATGGAAACTCAATGAGATATTAAGCTTTTAGCTAGACATTGAGTTTATCATTTTTGCTTTTAGTGTTGACCTAAGACTTGATTTCACACCCCCACTTTGTATCTATACTAGTTTACTCTTTAGTCTCATTGACCTACTTTTGTGGTCATTACTTGGACATAAATACAATTAACTTTTCTTATTAGCTTGCACATATGCACAACAATGGAGCTGCCCAAAGTGCACCCAATGTGTAATGATTTTGCTTCAAAGAACATTTATATCCGTTGCCATGTGCATGATATATTTCATATTATGGAAAAGTTTTACTAAATATAACACTTGCAAGTGAATTCATTAAATTTGAATCATCTCCCAACATTAAGATCACACAAAGGAGTAAGCTAATCTTGTAGCGAATAGACCCCTCTTTATGGCCACAAATTGATAAGAATCTAGGATAAATTTTAGGCATGAACATAGTTCTATGATGATCCAAGGCTCGTGCATGGTGGAGCAATGCCCTTGGGGGTTTTGTCTAGTTTTGAATGACCTCATTGTAAAAAATTGGACTGGAGTTTCAGATCGATGGGAACTCTAGCTTTTTGTATTGTCAGGCTTTGGCAACTGAAGGGGAGTTTGGTACAAGATTAGATGTCATCACACATAAATCCCTGTAAACATGGGTGTGTCCAATAGTGTGACCTCAGAGTTTCTACCTAGGATAGGTGCATTCACAAATAACACAGTTCTTCTTGTCGATGTGTTAGAGGATGGAAGATGCTAGTCTACATCCTATTAATAGCAATATGTGCATAGGTTCAATACAAAAGACACAGGTAGTGCATGTGGCCATTCTAAGCACTAGAAAAAGTTAACATAATATATCAATATGTACCTAGGTTTAATACAAAATAAGGCAACTTGTGCATGCACCACCTGTAGCGCTAAAACAAAAAAATGTTGTGTTAGATCACAAGTACAAAATAACTTAACCACCAAAGTCTAAGAACTTCAAGATATAATGCTCGATTATAAACACTACAATAAGATAAGTTTATTGATGTCCAACGAATAACTAGAAGTAGAACAATGGGATTTGCTTAATACAAAGTGTCAATACAAAATGGGAGTGCGAAGGTCACTCCTAGTAAAAAGAAAAATCAAACAAAGCTAATCTATAAGATCTAAGCTTTATTGACATAAAACCAAAGTGATACAATGCTTTGGAAGAGGGTAGAAAGAAAAGAGCCTTATGGCTCCAAGTGCTTGTTCTTTGAAGGAGTGGAGGCTCTGTCCTCCTTTAGAGTATCCACTATCATATGTGTAACTCTCCCACCATCCCAGGTTGAATAGAAGAAACTTTGGATGGATGCTTGGCTCGAAGAGCTGGAGTTAGCTCAAGGAATGATTCTCTATTTAGAGAAGGTAGCTCGCTTTTGGGATCATGATGAGGTGGATTGTTTTCTAGGTTGGCATAAATTGTCGTTGGATGTAAGTCAGTAACATCGCAAGGGTTTTGTTGTTGTTGGGGTTGGACTACACTTCATATTTTGATGGATCTAGGATTTGTGATGGCACTACTCCTATCACCTGCAAGATTGGAATCACTCACTTAGTCTACCACCATAGGTTTTGAACCTATCTCCAAGTTAGATCTTACAGAACCTTTGTTAATGCCAAAATGCTCCTAGACAAGCGTACATCATGTTCAAAGTACAATGCAAAAGATGACCTATTAAGGTTCACCATAGCTTAGCATCACACTAGCTATCACATTCGACATCCATCCCTCCACAAGTGATGCAGGCGAGAGCACACTCTCTACTCACCTGCTCTCAGGATCGTTCTCATTCATTCATGAGTCGAAGCGGCTCCTTGGAGTCCCAATGGAATCTCTGTGAAAAACCCGATCCACAGGTCCTTAATTCATCTGCACGGATTTCTGCACATGACCGCGCTCTTTCCGTGATCTTAATATCGGGTTTCGGGTTTCGCCTTTTTTGATGTCAAGAGTTCCTGTCCTCTTGAATCCCCGATCTCCGATGAGCAAATCCACTGATACGCGCCCTTCCGGCCTTAGCCCCTCTTAGTTATGCCCTGGTCCATATGACCGCTTTCCATAAGACCGCAGCCTTATCCTTCCCTCAGGGTTTTGGACTTCAAAATCCCGATGTGCTCCAACTTCCGTTAGCCCTCCGGACTAAGCTCGTGGTCCACATGACCTCCCCCTATATGACCGCAACCATACCTCCTCATCGGGGTTTCAGACTTTCCAATGTCCAAATACACATGTCCTCAGGATTCGCGATTCCTCGAATCCCGACGCGCTCTTTACGCACTAGCTCTCCTGGCTAGGCTCCTGGCCAATATGACCGTTATCCCCGTGACTGCAGTCTTACCTCTTCGTCGGGGTTTCGAGCTTTTCAATGCCGTAATGCATTGGCTCATGGGATTCCCGATCCCTCGAATCCCGATTCTTCGATATGCTGACAGTTGGCCCCTTAATGGCACTGTCCCCCTTATCGGGGTTTCGAGCTTCGCGATTCCGAATTGCACAAACACCTTGTCACCAAGATTCCCGATATCCCGATGACCAAAATGTCGATAGACGACCTCCCTTTCGGGACTTTCCCCGATGACTCCGATTGCTGCCGCGCGTCCTCCTCTGATGGACGGTCCTGGTTAACTCTCGGGATTTCACGACCTCTGATGTCCTGGATGCCTCGTCCCTAGGACTCGCGAAATGCCGAACTCCGACTCCCTTCAGGTCTCTGACACGCGTCCCAAGTGAATGGATGGTTCAGATCGCTCCTCGCGTTTTCCAGACTTCTGATGTCCCGATTTTCACGACCTCAGGAACTCTGATTTCCCGAGTGCCGATATCCCGATGATAGCTCTCGTCGGGACTTTACCTCTACCTATGAGAGTTTAACTCCCACGCAAATCCTGATAGATCTAATGGCTGTCGGGTATTTGGACCAAGATCCGACGGTCCAGATCTCTTCTTCTGCGCACACTTCAGAGACTAAACTCCGAGCATCTTCACCCGATCCGACGACTGATGGGATTTTGTGTGAACATCCGACGGTCCACAATCTCCTCTTCTGTGCGCTTCTCCTGACTCCTCGATCTCCGCCATGTGTCTCCACTAATGGACGGTCCAGATCTTCCCATGACTTTTCCTATAGAAATTCCCGATCTCTTGTCCTCGTGACTCCCGATTTCACGAACGCCGATATCCCGATGGATGTTGGGACTTCTGCCTGGCATGAGAAGGGTTAAACCCCGTGCACCTCCTGTCCGATCCGACGACTGACGGGATTTCTGAATGAGATCCAACGACTGTTGATCTCCCCCTTATGTATGCTTGCTCTGGTGCTCCCTGGACGTAGAAACCAAAGGTCCAGATCTCCTTCTCCATCCGATCTGACGGCTGCCGTTGCTCCTCCTGAGATTCTGCGCACTTTTTTCTGATGCTTGGAAGAATTTCAAAAGCCAAAGGCCTCAACCTTTGCTCCCTTTCTCCTCTACGAACTCCTCACTCTGAGTTCTCACCTGCGTATGAAAACGCTGTTCCCCCTGAGCTTCTGGGAACTCTGAACTCCTCCAAAGAGTTCTTCAACCTCTGCACTCCTTGCAACCTCGCCTCTGTGCATCGAAAGCACTGTCCCTCCTGAGCTTCTCCTTGAATCCTAAGGGATTCTTTCGCTTCTGCGCCTCTGCAGAGTCTTCACACACACAGTGCTATCTCTCTTGAGCTTCTCACATGCTCAGACCCCTACGAGATTTTGTCTTTCTTCCTTCTCCCACAGATGGAGAAATATGGATGCCCTCCTGGCTATCCCTCTGCTCAAGCAACCTCTTGCTGAGTCTGCAGGGTGTTCAACAACCCTGTGAAGATCCTTCAGTGGCCTCTTCCTCAAATTCCAGAACTCAAAGAGTTCTCTTCTTCCTGTGCCTATCTGCACACTGACTCAAATGCCCACCTGATAGAGTGTCTTCCTTCCACAGCAGTTCTGTCTCCTTCTCCTGTGCACCTATGCACTCGCTCGATGCCCACGTGGCAGAGCTCTCAGAATCCTCAGTGATTCTGGTTCTTCTCCAAACTCACAACATAGTCCTTCTTCTATGCGCTCCTTGCACTTGCTCAATGCTCACCTGGCAGAGCTTCACAAAATCCTTAGTGATTCTGGTTCTCCTTTCTGAACTCATAGCAGAGTTCTTCTCCTTGCACCACTGTGCATGCACTCAATGCCAACCTGGCAGAGCTTCACAGAATCCACAACAAAATTCTGTCTGCAATTGTGTCTCTCATACACAACCTTGCCTCCAAGGTATTCAACAACCTTGAGGTCTTCACTGAGTTGTTGACTCCGGTTCATGTGCCGCAACACGTCTTTGTCTGAACCCGCAGTATTCAGAAGTGGTTCAGCGCATCGGTATTCAGAGACCGCAGTACTCTGTCACGCCCTCCTGGCATGAAACCACAAAGAACCTCAAACCTGGAAAATCAAACCAACTCCTGCAAATGCAAACCTACAGCATACATCTACAACACATAGAGAACACTCACAGACATCCACATAACACATAATAATGCAGGAAAAACTGCTCTTTGTATTAAATATGACAAATGCCTGTATTTACAATGTGTTCCTGAGCACAACCTGTAACAAGGTCTCGACTCTTCTTTTCTACTCTCTACTCGCAGATTCTCTTCTCTTCTATCTCTCCCTCGACTAACTACCAAAGAGATACTCCTACTCTCTTTTACCTGAGGGGGCTCTTAGATCTCTTCCCTCCAATCTACCTACCCTATTCGATTACATTGAATGGGCTGTCTAGTCTGCTATCGGATCTAGATCTCAACGATACAAACATTAATGGCCGATCTTATCTACAACCTGCACAAAGGCACGACTCTACAACTCACTAGCTTAGACATTTAATTACATTGAATTCAGATTTCAAATGAGGTTGCGCCTCTCTTTTCATCTTTGAATGCACGCGCTCGACGTGGCTGGCTGGCTGACGTGGTTTGATGCTCCTGCATCAAACTCCTCAGCTGCAAAATCATGAGCTCCTGCTCATGAGCTTCCCATCTCTCAGCTTTGGAAGTCCTCCTGGATCCCAAATAAACCTCTGGAGCTGCTCATCTGCTCCATCTTGCTGTTGCTGCTGCTTCTGCGCTGCTGCTGCTGCTGCTTCCTTCCTTCTGCTCAGCTACTCCTCGCTGGCAGTCTCTGCTGACCTCAACATCAGCCTTCTGATCTCCTGATCACTGCGTCCAACTGCTCTGGTCTTGTTTTTGCAGTCTCCCCAACTGCAAAAATTTTCTGCAATTGGGTAGATCATCATGATCTCCCATGCATTCTTCTTCATCTTCATCTGCGGCCTCAAGTTGCCACTCTGCTGCAGACTTCATCTCTACAGTCTCCTCCTGACTGACTTTCTGTTCAGTCACCTTCTCTGACAGCTCAACTTCTGTCAGTTCTCTTGCTGGCCCTGGATTGTTCATCCAATCCTCCAACATCTCTAGCTCCATCTCCCATGGAGTGATAAATCTGCCTGCTTGCTCTTTGGCTTCCTTTGCTGCTAGCTTCAGTGCTACAACTTCTTTCTTTTGTTCTCCCTGGCCGAAATCATTGAGCCATTCCTCAGAACGCTCATTCTCCTCTTCGTCTGCTTTTGCTTGGGCAACTTCCAAAGTCTGCTCCAATCCCTCTTCTTTCCTGATAGTCACAGTTGACTATTCTGCTGCTGTTGCTGCACCATCTGCAACACATACTTCTGCCTCCTCTTGGGCAAATGGTAGGAATACCTGAATTCCTCCAATCATCAGAAGATCCCTCAGATCCTCCTCCTCTGTCAGTTGCACCTGCTGATCTAAATCCATCTCTGAATTTATGAGACCCTCCGACAGTCTCATCTACTCTGTCAGCTCCTCGGGCCGATTCCAACTCACTTCTGAGTTCATGAGACCCACAGATAGTCTCATATGCTCATCCCTGCCCACCTGGCCATATGGGATGCTTCCGCTGCTCTCCTGGCAGACTATGAGATCAACCGATCCCATCTTCATCAACAACCCTTGCTGAATTGAACTCACCTCCGAGTCCATGAGACTTTCAGATAGTCTCGAATTTTCATCTCTGCCCTCCTGGCAGTTTGAGATGCTTTCGTTGCCCTCCTGGCAGTCTGTGAGATCCCGCAGTGACCTCATTTCATTGCCCACCCGACAATGTGAAATTCCTTAGCTATCCTCCTGACAGTCCATGAGATCCCGCAGCGATCTCAGCTCTTTGCCCACCTGGAAAACTGGAATTTCTTCTCTGCCCTCCTGGCAGTTCTTGAGATCCTCAGCTGATCCCAATTCATTTTCTTCATCATTGAGACCTCTCTCAGTGTCTGGTTCACATACCTGAACCATTTCCTCTTCTGGGCCATTGAGGTTTTCAGCATACCTCAACCATCTTTTTAACAGCCTGCGCTGCCCTCTGACCATCAACTCCTTGACTGGCCATTTTATCTTCGACTTCTTCATGGGCCATTCACACATCCATCTCGACCTCTTATCCTGTCGCATCCGCAATTCGAGCTTTTCTATGCCTGCCTTTAATTCATAGAGCTCTTTATCCATTTCTGCAAGCTTTTCTGCCTTGCTTTTCTTCCCAGCATGCCTATGGTCTTCAGTAACCATGGTGCTGTCCCTGTCTGCTTTCCTAGAAAACCTGCTGCTGTCACTCTGCACTAAGAGTGTTACCAGCTTCATCTTACAGCCTCCCTGATTTCCTTCTTAACTGCTGCTTGCCTACCTGCAAACAACCACCACAGAGTTTCCAGCGCTCTGTCTTCCTTTACCTTCTCCCTCTGCTTGAAATATACAAACAAAGTTCTAGCTCTGATACCACTTGATGCAGGAGAGAGCACACCCTCTACTCACCCGCTCTCAGGATCGTTCTCATTCATTCATGAGACGAAGCGGCTCCTTGGACTCCCAATGGAATATCTATGAAAAACCCGATCCACAGGTCCTTAATTCACCCGCACAGATTTCTGCACATGACCGCGCTCTTTCCCTGATCTTAATATTGGGTTTCGGGGTTTCGTCTTTTCTGATGTCAAGAGTTCCTGTCCTCTTGAATCCCTGATCTCCGATGAGCAAATCCACCGATATGCGCCCTTCCGGCCTTAGCCCCGCCTGGTTATGCCCTGGTCCATATGACCGCTTTCCATAAGACTGCAGCCTTATCCTTCCCTCGAGGTTTTGGACTTCAAAATCCCGATGTGCTCCAACTTCCATTAGCCCTCCGGACTAAGCTCGTGGTCCACGTGACCTCCCCCTATATGACCGTAGCCATACCTCCTCATCGGGGTTTCGGACTTTCCAATGTCCAAATACACATGTCCTCAGGATTCGCGATTCCTCGAATCCCGACGTGCTCTTTACGCACTAGCTCTCCTGGCTAGGCTCTTGGCCAATATGACCGTTATCCCCGTGACCGCAGTCTTACCTTTTCGTCGGGGTTTCGAGCTTTTCAATGCCGCAATGCATTGGCTCATGGGATTCTCGATCCCTCGAATCCCGATTCTTCGATATGATGACAGCTGGCCCCTTAATGGCACTTTCCCCCTTATCGGGGTTTCGAGCTTCGCGATTCCGAATTGCACAAAAACCTTGTCACCAGGATTCTCGATATCCCGATGACCAAAATGCCGATAGACGACCTCCCTTTCGGGACTTTCCCCGATGACTCCGATTGCTGCCGTGCGTCCTCCTCTGATGGACGGTCTTGGTTAACTCTCGAGATTTCGCGACTTTTGATGTCCTAGACGCCTCGTCCCTAGGACTCGCGAAATGCCGAACTCCGACTCCCTTCAGGTCTCTGACACACGTCCCAAGTGAATGGACGGTTCAGATCGCTCCTCACGTTTTCGAGACTTCTGATGTCCCGATTTTCACGACCTCAGGAACTCCGATTTCCCGAGTGCCGATATCCCGATGACAACTCTCGTCGGGACTTTACCTCTACCTATGAGAGTTTAACTCCCATGCAACTCCTGACAGATATAATGGCTGTCGGGTATTTGATCCAAGATCCGATGGTCTAGATCTCTTCTTCTGCGTACACTCCAGAGACTAAACTCCGAGCATCTTCACCCGATCTGACGGCTGACGGGATTCTGTGTGAACATTTGACGGTCCACAATCTCCTCTTCTATGCGCTTCTCCTGACGCCTCGATCTCCGCCACGTGTCTCCACTAACGGACGATCCAGATCTTCCCGGGACTTTTCCTATAGAAATTCCCGATCTCTTGTCCTCGTGACTCCCGATTTCACGAACGCCGATATCCCGATGGCTGTCGGGACTTTTGCCTGGCGTGAGAAGGGTTAAACCCTGTGCACCTCCTGTCCGATCCGACGACTGACGAGATTTCTGAATGAGATCCAACGGCTGTCGATCTCCCCCTTCTATATGCTTGCTCTGGTGCTCCCTGGACGTAGAAACCAACGGTCCATATCTCCTTCTCCAGCCGATCTGACGGCTGCCGTTGCTCCCCCTGAGCTTCTGCGCACTTTTTTCCGATGCTTGGAAGAATTTCAAAAGCCAAAGGCCTCAACCTTTGCTCCCTTTCTCCTCTACGAACTCCTCACTCTGAGTTCTCCCCTGCGTATGAAAACGCTGTTCCACCTGAGCTTCTGGGAACTCTGAACTCCTCCAAAGAGTTCTTCAACCTCTGCACTCCTTGCAGCCTCGCCTTTGTGCACCGAAAGCACTGTCCCTCCTGAGCTTCTCCTTGAATCCTAAGGGATTCTTTGACTTCTGCGACTCTGCAGAGTCTTCACACACACACAGTGCTATCTCTCCTGAGCTTCTCACACGCTTAGACCCCTACGAGATTTTGTCTTTCTTCCTTCTCCCATAGATGGAGAAATATGGATGCCCTCCTGGCTATCCCTCTGCTCAAGCAACCTCTTGCTGAGTCTGCAGGGTGTTCAACAACTCTGTGAAGATCCTTCAGTGGCCTCTTCCCCAAATTCCAGAACTCAAAGAGTTCTCTTCTTCCTGTGCCTATCTTCACACTGACTCAAATGCCCACCTAGCAGAGTGTCTTCCTTCCACAGAACGTTCAACAGTTCTGTATCCTTCTCTTGTGCACTTATGCACTCGCTCGATGCCCACCTGGCAGAGCTCTCAGAATCCTCAGTGATTCTGGTTCTTCTCCGAATTCACAACAGAGTCCTTCTTCTGTGCGCTCCTTGCACTTGCTCAATGCCCACCTGGCAGAGTTTCACAGAATCCTTAGTGATTCTGGTTCTCCTTTCTGAACTCACAACAAAGTTCTTCTCCTTGCACCACTGTGCATGCGCTCAATGCCCACCTGGAAGAGCTTCACAGAATCCACAACAGAATTCTGTCTGCAACTGTCTCTCATACACAGCCTTGCCTCCAAGGTATTCAACAACCTTGAGGTCTTCACTGAGTTGTTGACTCCGGTTCTTGTGCCGCAGCACGTCTTTGTCCGAACCCCCAGTATTCAGAAGTGGTTCAACGCACCGGTATTCAGAGACCGCAGTACTCTGTCACGCCCTCTTAGCATGAAACCACAAAGAACCTCAAACATGGAAAATCAAACCAACTCCTGCAAATGAAAACCTACGACATACATCTACAACACATAGAGAACACTCACAGACATCCACATAACACAGAATAATGCAGGAAAAACTGCTCTTTGTATTAAATATGGAAAATGCCTGTATTTACAATGTGTTCCTGAGCATGGCCTGTAACAAGGTCTCGACTCTTCTCTTTTTCTCTCTACTCGTAGATTCTTTTCTCTTCTATCTCTCCCTCGACTAACTACCAAAGAGATACTCCTACTCTCTTTTACCTGAGGGGGCTCTTAGAGCTCTTCCCTCCAATCTACCTACCCTATTCGATTACATTGAATGGGCTGTCTAGTCCGCTATCGGATCTAGATCTCAGCCATACAAACATTAATGGCCGATCTTATCTACAGCCTGCACAAAGGCACGACTCTACAACTCACCAGCTTAGACATTTAATTACATTGAATTCAGATTTCAAATGAGGCTGCGCCTCTCTTTTCATCTTTGAATGCACGCGCTCGACATGGCTGGCTGGCTGGCTAGCTGACGTGGTTTGATGCTCCTACAAAATACTATCCCCAAGGGATAACATTGGAAGCTCCCTCCAATTTGTAACCATCACATAAACTAAGCAAGATTGCCATTCCTATAAACCCTTGAGTCACAACTCATTCGATAAACATAAATTTATCACAAAATGATTCAAACCCTTCGAGGCTTCTGAAATGAGTAAACAATCAAATGGTTAAGCATGCCAATTATATGCATCAATTGTAACATCTCCAACATCCAACTGGGCTATGCCATGTAAATTGTTTCCAACTGTATACAAATAAAAATATACACACACATAAAACTTTTGCGGAACTTTATAAATAAAACTCAAAACAGACAAATACATTATGCAAATGCACAGATTCATACAAAATAATAATAAAAATACACATGCATCACACAGGAAAACCCCATAAAAATAAAGGCATAAATAATAATGCAACATGTAATTTAACACACAATTGACACTTATCTTGGTAAAAATATCACCAATTGGGTGTAGACCTTCCACGAACCTCCCAGCCTTAGACCACACTACTCATCACTCTCAGCAGTGGGTAACCCCCGAGCTGGGACTAAACTCCACCCGGGTAAACAGATTCCTATCTAGGCTGATGTATCTTAGACAACAGGAAAAACTCCGTCATAGGTGTCAGTTCAAAATAACAACCTACAATCCCTCATTCCCCACATGCCTATCCCACCCCAAGAAGTGTGCCCCTTCTCTGCACAACAATCCTTCGGCTACCCCACTTCCTTTTCGAGCTTCAATAACAAGCCGGGTATGAAGTCTCAGAGCTCTATAGCTGCAGTTTGGCACCTTTGGGAATTCAATTCCCAACAATTCTCTCACCTATAGAGAGTTGCTCACGGGCCTAACAACCTCTTCACTATCCCACATGGCTGACAACCTACTTCTTCAATCCAACTCCTAAGTTAACCAGGTACAGGTACGGGTACATGTACATGTACAATGATAGGGAGGTACATATATAGTTACAGGTACAGGTACAAGCACAGGTACAAGCACAGGTACAAGAAGGTAGAAAGGACAACTCAATGAGTGAGTGAATGATCATGGAATGAATGAATCCACAAATGAACTAAGTCCAAACTATATGTATGCATGTTCCCAACTTGACACTTGTCATGTTGAGAGCTACTTTGGTCCACTTGTCCCCATCCTTAGAACTTAGGATAAAATAATTATCCATGCTTTATACTTTAAGGAATATTAATATAATATTCCATTTTGGCTTAAGCTCCCTAGCTTATCCCCTTATCCTTAACTTTTAGCCCTCCATTTCCCTAACTAGTGGAGTTTAGTCCCTTATACTCTTTTAATGTGGTCGATTTACACACAACGGTGTATTATATTAATGATAAGACATATACAAAAATAGACTCAATGGCCTTTAGCGTCTAGGCTCTCTGGCCTAATTCAACACATAAGCCTCCTAGCTTATAATCACTGACTCACCGGCCTATATAACACACCATATACACAAAGGTCCTTGGGCTCAAAATCGCGCGCACTTAAGTTTGCGGCGCACGGTATCCTGGAATGTGCACACTTCATCATTTTAGTGCGCAATACATGTGCACACTATAGCATGGAAGGTGCATGCAAAATGATATAAAAAATCTCACCAGCTTAAGTAAATTTTCATTTACATTTACAGTTGGGGTTCGGCCTAGGGGTATTACATTCCCCTCCTCTTATTTATGCACTATCCTCGGTGCAATATATACACATATACAACCAAAATTTCAAAAATCCTAAAATATATGTGGGTATTCTTCCCGCATAGCATCTTCATGCTCACAAGTTGCGTCCTCAGGACCGTACCGGGTCCATTGGACCTTTACAAGATCTATGGCTCGATTCCAGAGTTGTTTGATTTTCCGGTCCAGAATGCGTACCATATGTACTTGGAAAGCGCTTTCTTGCTCCACCTGAATCACATTCCAATCAATAACATGATAAACATCATGTATATATTTCTTAAGCAATGATACCTGAAATACATAATGAATGGTCATTGATGTAGGCAAGGCAAGCATGTATGCTACATGCCTAATCCTCTCTAGGATTTCAAATGGCCCACAATAGCGAACTGCCAACTTTGAACAATTTCTGAACTTTAGGGAACTTCTGTTGGCCTTCATTTTCAAGAATACATGGCCCCCACTTTAAATTCCCTATGATTTATGTCCTTATTAGCATAGCTTTTCTGTCTGTCTTAGAAAACCTTTAAATTATGTTTTATTTTCAACATTTGCTCTTCCATTTTTGTGAGTAATTATGACCCAACCATTGCTCTATCTGTCGGGTTATCCCAGCTTACCGGTGTGTTGCACCTTCTGTCATAAAGTGCCTCAAATGGGCTCATCTTTAGAGATGCTTGGTACCCATTGTTATAAGAAAAATCTACTAAGTGTAGGCAGTCTTCCCATTTTGATGGTTTATCCATCACATACATTCTCAACATATCCTCAATCACTTGATTCACCCTCTTTGTTTGTCCATCTGATTTTGGATGATAAGCTGTACTAAAATTCAAATTTGTTTCAAATCCCTTAAGTAATCATTTCCAAAAATTTGATGTAAATTTTGGATCTCTGTCAGACACAATTGTCTGGGGTATACCATGTAATCGAGCAATTTCTCTCATATAAACATCAACAATGTTCACTACCTTGTGAGTGAGCTTTACTGGAATAAAATGAGCAACTTTAGTAATCTTATCCACCACTACCATGATAAAATCATGTTGCTTGTTTGTTCTGGGCAGTTTGGTGATGAAATCCATTGTTACAACTTTCCATTTGCACTCAGGAATGGGTAATGACTGTAGCAAACCAGCTGAGTGTCTATGCTCAACCTTTACTTTTTGACACTCCAAATATTTAGCAATAACATCAACAACTTCTTTCTTCATTTCCGGCCAATAATATTGTCTCTTGACAACTACAATAGTTTTTTGGTAACCTGGGTGCCCAACATAAGGTACATTATGCATTTCTCCCAATACCATGTTTTTTAATTCCTAGGAATTTGGTACATACATTCTGCCCCTGTACATGAGAATTTCATCATTTTCTAGCTTATAGTCTTCAAATTTCTGCTGCAAAATACCTTACTGTAATTTTGTTATTATTTCCATGTATTGTAAATCTGATTTTGCAGCCTCCAAAATTTTGTCTTTCAAATCTGATTGGTACATGTTAATGGCCGTAGCATGCAACTCATGCACCCTTCTGCTAAGTGCATCAACCACCTTGTTCTCTTTCCCTTTGATATGCTTTATATCAAAGTCATATTCACTGAGAAATTCTAACCACCTACTTTGCCTAACATTTAGAGTTGGTTGATCAAATAAATATTTTAGACCTTTATGGTTTGTCCTGAGGTCAAACCTTTTCCCCAAGAGGTAGTGCTTCCACTTCCTCAAGTCATGCACTATGGCTGCCAACTCCAAATTATGAGTGGCATAGTGCCTTTCATGCTCCTTCAACTTCCTTGATTCATAACATACAACAAACCCATTTTGATTGAGGACTCCACCAATTCCTTCTTTACATGCATCAATGCATACAATGAAGTCTTCATTTGGATCTGCAATCCTTAGTATTGGAGCACTTTTTAATAGTTGCTTCAAGTGTTGTAAACTCTTTTCACAATTCAATGTCCACTGAAACTTCACACCCTTCCTTTGCAAGGAAGTGATTGGGTGTGCAATCTTTGAGAATCTTTCAATAAATCTCCTATAGTAGCCTGCAAGGCCCATGAATGATCTGACCTCTGTCACATTCTTTGGAACTGACCATCCTCCAATGGCTTCTATCTTCTCAGGATCCACTGCTATCCATTCCTTTGAAATGATATGTCCCAAATAATGATTTTTCTTCTGATAAAATGAACACTTGCTCGATTTGGTATACACTTAATGCTCCCTTAATACTTGTAATGCCATCCTTAAGTGTTGTTCATGCTCTTCTTTTGACTTAGAATACATAAGAATGTCATCTAAAAATACAATGACAAACTTATCTAAGTATTCTCTGAAAATACCATTTATTAAATACATGAAGACAACTGGTGCATTTGATAACCCAAATGGCACCACTGTGAACTCATAATGACCATACCTTGTTATGAAAACAGTCTTGCTGATGTCTTCTTCTTTAATTCTTACTTGATGATAACCCGACCCGAGATCAATCTTGGAGAATATTTTTGCATATTTCAACTGATCAAAGAGGTCATTGATCCTTGGAAAATGATACTTATTCTTCACAATTACCTTGTTCAACTGCTTAAAGTCAATGCAAAGTCTCAATGTTCGATCCTTTTTCTTCACAAATAAAACCGGAGCACCCCAAGGTAACACACTTGGGTGTATATACCCCTTCCGCAGGAGCTCTTCAAGTTGCATTTGCAACTCCTTCAATTCTGGTGTACTCAACCTGTAGGGAGTCTTGGATATTGGAGCTGCTCCACACATCAAATTTATGGAGAAATCAATGTCTCTTTTAGGGGGTAATCTTAGTATTTCCTTAAACACATATTTAAAGTCTTTTAGGACTGCATAATATTCCATATTTGACACCCTATCTTTAAGTGTTTCTTCTATATGAGCTACAAATATTTGACATCATTTTCTGTAACATTTCTTCAGTTGCAATGCTGAAATCTCTTTGACAATTACTGCCCTGGGAATTCCTTGCACTGTCCTTAGGTTCCCTTCCTCATCCAAGCAAGTAAATGCCTTGTTATGAGAGTGTATGATAACATGATGTTGGTCAACCAATCCATCCCAATTAGACAGTCATAGGAACCTAAAGGCAACATGTTCAAATCTACCCCGGTGTTCAGTCCATAAGACATGACTTAACCATCTCATTAACTTTTTTTTTGGCTTCAGTAGTCAACTGCACCAACCAAGATTTTCTATGCTTGCTTCTTGGCAAATGCAAACTTTCCACTATCTTAGGATCTATATAAATATGACTAGATCCTAAATCAATTAAAATTGCAATGGTTTGGTTGTTGATCATACCTTCCACTTCAATCATATGTGATTGATACCCTACTTGCTTGTTGTCCAGGGCTGCATAGATCCTTGGTACACTTCTGCCCATGTCCTCCACTATTTCATCTTACTATACATTGCGAACAATCCTCACTTTTTTAGCTCTGTGAGGGAAATATCTAAACATATGATCTTCTTTTCAACCCCAACATTGAATAGGTGGTTGCCTTGGCCTTTCCCCCCTGTCTCAATCATTCTAGGTTCTCTAGAAGTTGGCTGTTCCCAAGGACTATTTCTGAAGAATGGTGGCTTAGTTCCCTTCTTCCTCTGATCCATCTTAAATTTCTTCTTGGCTTCCCAAGATTTTTGGAAAGTTGGTCTTGATTTTTGTTGATCATATAGGCATTTAGCTTGTCTTATGGTGTCCTCCAATGTTTTTAGATAATCATATTGTATTTTTTCACTGATGAATGATGACAATCCACTCAAATACCTCTGAATCTTAACTGTCTTATCGATGATCAAAGAAACATATTTTAGCATTTTTAAAAACCTTATTTCATATTCATCTATGGTCATACTCCCAAGTTTGAGTTCAAAGAACTCTTTCATTTTCTTGTCATAATATCTGTTAGTCAAGTATTTCTTTTCGAAATACTTCTTGAATTCCTTCCAAGTAACATTTTTCTCTTTAATGTGCTGCACCTGCACAAGATGATCCCACCACATGGATGCCTTTCCTTTGAGTTGATAGATGAAAATTCTTCCTTTTGCTTGAGAAGAATAATTATTCAATTGAAAATACTTTCTCATGCCCAACAACCATGTCTCTGCATCTTCATCCTTCTTGTGCTCACCATCAAATGTAGGAGGTTTGATTTTATTCATTTATCCTCGTAGCTCATCCACCCCAGACCTCTTATGATTCTTGACAGGGGATGGACTTGAGTTGCTGTGTGCTCTCTTATCGGAATGCCTTAGGGAGTGAAAGTGATGTTTGCTAACACTTCTTGTTCTTCTTTTCTCATCAGAAGATCTGTGGCTTCCTGATTTTCTTGAGCCACTCTCCTTATCCAATTTATTTTCTATTTTGTTCAAGCTTTGCATTAACTTCATGTTGAGTCCTCCTACTTCTCCTTGGATCTCATAAGCCTTTCATTATCAGCTTTATGGCTTTCGATATCCTTCTGCAAAATTTTAATGGTCTCTACCATATTCATGTTTTCATCCTTTCCTTCTCCATGTCCATTTGAGTTTGTTCCTTCAATGCCCATATGGACATCCATCCCTCTGATCTCATCTTCCCGATTGTAAGCCCCCAATGTATCTTCCATCCCTCTGCACTCTGTGCTAATCCTGGTCTGATCTAGTTGATTTTAACTCTGCAAAATGTGCAACCAAAAAAACTTTATCAGGTTAACTGATTCATCAATTTCATGAAAAATATGAACCATTCTGGTTCAATAATATATCAGACTTCTTTCTTCTAATTTTCTGAAAAAATTGATTGCCCAGATCAATTTTCTGGGTGAATAATTATATTATACTGTCCAACACCCTTTGAATGCCTACTTCCATGCTCAATTCTGAGTCTTGAGAAAAAATTTATGGCCTTTTGAAGTTAGTTGGGTCTTAAATTTTGCCCTCCACTGTTTGTCCTGTAACTTCCTCATAAAAGCTCCGTTTGACGAACGGTTTACACCATTAGAAATCTCTCTTCGGGCTTTTTCATTTGAGCTACAAAGACAGAGTGTACCTTGGTACACTTTGTTTTTGGGTTTTTGAGTAGCTAAAAACACTGTTTAGGGCCTCATAAACATGTTGCAAAAAGATGCCCTTCAAACAATATAAAATGTCACAAAAATTCACTGGTTTTTTGTTGTTGTACACCATCCAAACGACTTTGCGCGCACAAATTTGAACATGTACACCCATATTTAGCATGGAAAAAAACACCATAAGGTAGCGCACGCTCCGTGCACCTATAACCAATGTGGATCACTTCTCTGTCGCGCCAATAATTGGTGCACACTACTTTTGTGTCGTGTGCCAATATCCACCGCGTACAATTTTGGTTCATGCACTAATACCTGTTGTGCACAATTTTTGTGTCTTGCGCTAATATTCCACTGGCATTGCACTCTACATGTTGCACCATGTCAAAGTTTAGTACACCCCCACCGCGCACCAGTACTCTGTGCGCACCATTAATTAAATTGTCGCGCGACAAAATATACCCACATTGTGCGTGCACCAACAAAATTCCTCTGCGCTCTGTCAATACTGCGCACACCATGCGCTCCATTATCATGCGTGTGCACACTGCGCGCACCAATATTACGCATGCACGACTCAATCCACACCGTGCAATGCTAAATTTAGTGTGCACACTCGCGCACCAATATTTTCTGCGCATTACCACTCTGCACCGCGCAACGCCAAATTTAAGTGCGCACACCTGCGTGCCAATATTTTTCGTGCATTACCACTCTGCACCTCACAACGCCAAATTTAAGTACGCACACCTGCGCACCAATATTTTCCGTGCATTTCCACTCTACACCGCGCAACACCAAATTTAAGTGTGCACACCCGCACGCCAATGTTTTCTGCGCATTGCTACTCTGCACTGCGCAACACCAAATTTAAGTGCGCACACCCGCACACCATTATTTTTTGCGCATTACCACTCTGCACCGCGCAATACCAAATTTTAGCATGCGTAGCTACACACCCTTATTTTCCACACATCACAAGCTTTTCACTGCACATCATGCATTTTTAGTGCGCACACCTGCACACATTCATTTTTATGCGCATCAATTCCTCGTGAATTTTGCTGCAGAAATTGGGGCTTTTGCCTAACTTTTTCCCAATTTTCACCGTATACATTCTGCAACTATGAAATTTGTTTAATTCCACCCTGATAACACCAATTCAACCTTTGCAACAACAAATCTCTGTTGGTTGACATTTCTGGAACGAATTTTTCCCAAACTCAATTCACGAATTGAGAATTTTAATCAACTAATCTCGCTCCATCTGTCATGGCTTCCCTCTAACTTCAAATTTGACCAATTCCAGGTCTGTATTTGCTAGAACAAATATTAAATTAAGAATATTTCACTACCCAAATTTCTCAATTTTCCCATGAATTTAACAACAGAAATTAGGGCTTTTGCCCAATTCCATGCAATTGCTTCTAATTTTTACCATGGACGCTCCGTAACTTAAAATTTGGCCACTTCAAAATCATTTCTCTGTGAAATTTCACTTCAACTCAACTTGCTTAGCCCGTCCAGGCTCAGTGTTGAAAACTGGTGCCCTGATACCATATTGTAACATCCCCAACATCCAACAGGGATATGCCACATAAATTTTTCGAACTGTATACAAATATAATCATATACACACAGAAAAATGTTGCAGAAATTTATATATAAAACTCAAAACAGACAAATACATTCTGCAAATGCACAAATTCTAATAGAATAATAATAAAAATATACATGCAGTACACACAGGAAAAACCCATAAAAATAAACGCATAAATAATAATGCAACATGTAATTTAACACACAATTGACACTTATCTTGGTAGAAATATCACCAATTGCGTGCAGAGCTTCCACGAACCTCCCAGCCTTAGACCATGCTGCTCATCACTCTCAGCAGTGGGTCACCCCGGAGATGGGACTAAACGCGACCCGGGTAAAGAGATTCCTAACTAGGCTGATGTATCTCAGACAACCAGAAAAACTCTGTCACAAGTGTCAGTTCAAACTAACAACGTACAATCCCTCATTCCCCACATGCCTGTCCCACCCTAGGAAGTGTGCCCCTTCTCTGCTCAATAGTCCTTTGATTTCCCCACTTCCTTTCTCGGCTTCAGCAACAAGCCGGACATGAAGTCTTAGAGCCCTGTCGCTGCAGTTTGGCACCATCGGGAATTCAATTCTCAACAATTCTCTCACCTAGAGAGAGTTTCTCACGGGCCTAACAACCTGCCTCTTCAGTATCCCACAGGCCTGACAACCCGCTTCTTCAGTCCAGCTCCTAAGCTAACCAGGTACATGTATGGGTATGGGTATCGGTACAGTGATAGGAAGGTACAAATATAGTTGCAGGTATAGGTACAGGTATAGGTACAAGAAGGTACATAGGACAACTCAATGAGTGAGTGAATGATCATGGAATGAATGAATCTGCAAATGAACTAAGTCCAAACTATATGTATGCATGTTCCCAACTTGACACTTGTCATGTTGAGAGCTACTTTGGTCCACTTGTCCCCATCCTTAGAACTTAGGATAAAATAATTATGCTTTATACTTTAAGGAATATTAATATAATATTCCTTTTTGGCTTAATCTCCCTAGCTTAGCCTCGTATCCTTAAATTTTATCCCTCCCTTTCCCTAACTAGTGGAGTTTATTCCCCCATACTCTTTTAACGTGGTCGGTCTACATGTAGCGATGTATTATATTAATGATAAGACATATACAAAAATAGTCTCACTGGCCTTTAGCATCTAGGCTCTCTGGCCTAATTCAACACATAAGTCTCCTAGCTTATAATAACTGGCTCACCAGCCTATACAACACAACATATACACAAAATCTCCTTGGCCTCAAAATTGCGTGCACTTAAGTTTGCTGCGTGCGGTATCCCAGAATGTGCACACTTCATCATTTTAGTGCATAGTACATGTGTGCACTATAGCATGGAAGGTGCATGCAAAATGATATAAAAAAGCTCACCAACTTAAGTACATTTTCATTTACTTTACAGTTGGGGTTTGGCCTAGGGGTATTACATCAATCCACTCTAAACATTGGCATATACTGGAACAAATCAAGCGCTTATCACAAGTCCTTCTAGGCATCACACCCGTTGAAGATGAGTCCATACCAACCATTAATGAAGTAGATCTGCCACCTATCATGGGTGAAAACACATTGTCTTTCACTAGAACAAATTAGCCACCTATCACAGGGTATGTTGGGCATTACACATGTTGAAAATAAACCCATATCAACGATTAATGAAGTAGATCTACCACCTATCACAAGTGAGAAAACACTGGCATCCACTTCAACAATTCAACCATGTATCATAGGTCCTCTTGGGCATCATACCCACTGAAAATAAATCCATACTAGGGATCAATGAAGTAGACGTGGATAAATGAAGTAGACGTACCACCTATCACAAGTACGAACACATTAGCATTCACTGGGAATAATTAACCACCTATCATAGGCCCTTTTGGGCATCACACCCGTTGAAATTAAATCCATATGAACGATAAATGAAGTAGATCTACCACCTATCACAAGCGAAAAAATACTTACATTACAAGAGCAACTAGGGTTTCAACCCATCAAACCCTTCATTAGTGCAAGTGCTCATCTCAATCACCCTAGGGTTTCACCCCCAAAAACCACTGCCAGGTTCAACCATTGAAATGTCCAGCCTTGAAATGAAGAAGAAGTTAATATCAATCCAATAATCTTTGATACCATGTTGAAATTTTGAAAATAGGGCAATTAATGCAAATTTTGAAATTTCACCTAAACCTTGAGGTTTCCTAACTCTATTTCCTATGAATTTTCGACCTTAGGGATGAATCTGAAATATGAATTTACAATAGCAATATTTCACAAGGAAACCCGAGAAAACCAATACCATAGAAGTGTAGTTCAATACAACAAATCCATAGTCCTTACAACATACTTTTCAAGCATTTAACATAATTGAAATGTTTTATAACAACAAATTATAACAACGGTAAATTTGCCTTCTTATCTTCCAGATATGTGTTAAATCACTTAGCTAATTCAACTATATGTTATGTCAAATTAGCATGCACAACTGGGCTAAAACATACTCAATCATGAAGATAACATACACTGAAAATTAAATATGGAAGTACACAAAATTTGGACATCTAGAAAATTTCATATATATAGATAAAAGATGAAGTACAAGCACATGCCACAACTTTATCACAATGTTGGTACAAGTCAAGATCTCGAAACTCTAGCTAGGGAAACCATAAGAAAATGCTAGCCACCAACTTCCAGCTAGGAATCACTCTTAACCAAAACTTGGCACTCCATGAAAGACCCTCAACAATCTATTTACAGATCATCAAGCGCTCTTTGGCCTTTCACCAAGCTTGTATCACACAAGCTCTCAATACTAGCGCTGTTGTCTTACTTAGGTTTTGCAAACCCTAGCCATGTTGCATCTCACAAGTACATGGCAAGAAAAATCTAATGTTAGCCTCCAAGTCTGTTGACTCAAAATATGGTCCTATTGATTTAAAAACCCACAAAGAGTTGCAAGTCTCAAAATAAAGATTGTCTCATCACTTTGCCTAAAAGATTATTTATGAAATAATACAAGGTAGGCAGGGTGTTGATTTTTACTGTGTTTTCTCACTCTGCAATTTATCCCAATCCTGGTTTCAATCACTCCTTATCACTCCAAATGTTTAATGCCCATTCCCAATATTAATGAAATTTGCAGACATTAATATGCATTAAATATTAAAATGAA
>ML809481.1:127052-184321 GCA_009831015.1 Picea engelmannii | reverse complement strand
CTTCTTATTTCTTCAATTTCTGAAATTACATATCAGCAAAAATAAAACCAACAGCAAGTACTTATCTCTTCCCTCGATTTCCGTGCTTGAAATTTACTGGAAGAAACACAAACTCAGCCACCTCGAAATCTGTGCACAGACAGTCGTACCGTACAGACTGTACGGACTGTTGAAAAACGTGCCCAGATTTATGCTGCTGCTGTACGACGGCCGTACGGTCTGTATGGACCAATAAATGCTGCTGTTTGCCTCGATTTGCATGCTGCTGTGCGTCCAAAACAAGTACAAAAAACCCAGCCGTACCAAATCCGTACCGTACGGATTTATATCTCCTGCTGGCTGCCTTGAAATTCGTGCCCAACTTTTGTCTTGAAAATCGTGCTTCTTCTTTGCTGCAAACCCTTCTTCAGAAAAAAAATGGAAACTTTCTCCTTCTCTTGCTCTCTCTCAATCTCTCAATCTCTCCAAGAAAGAATGAGCTCTCTTTTGGTCTTTTTCCTCCTTTAGAATCCCTAAGTGACTCTTAGGTTACCTTTTTGATCCAAGGGCTCACATTGCCCAAGATCAACGGTGAGAATTAAATGCTCCATTAATATTCACTTTATTTAATTTCACTCACCCAACTTAAATAAAAACCCACTTGGTGCTTTAAGTTCATAAGTCACTTTTCACTTTCTAATTTAAAGTTCACTTTACCACTTATAAAGTGACTTTATGAAAAAGACCCACTTTTAAGTTGTGGACCACATTCCTAGGTAAAAGTTTAAAAACCCATAGGAACCACTTGTCCAAGGTACAAATCTTCATTAAAATTTAACACAGGGGTCCCACTAGGAGATGTTTGAATAAAGTGAAGGCATGCACATGTCATATTTTTCAAAAAATGATTGGCTTGGGTATGATTTGATACACATTTTATTTTGATAAAGTTTTTATCATATAAAATCATGAGTTTGATTTTTGGGCTCCATGAGAAAATACACTTGAGGCAGTGATAACTTATGGCTTGTTTTTTGAAAATACATTATAGTAATGGAAGCTATTGTTAATACTACATGATATAAGGGATATGGTATGGATGGTATTAACATTGTGGCATGGGTTTAAAGTTTGGTGTTCTAGTTTGAAGTGGTGGTATGACTTATTATTTAAAAGGTTCAATACATTAAGCCTATGGTAAGGCCCACAACCATACACCATAAGCTTGCATCTAAAGTTGGTAATACGACGTGAGGTCATGGTATAACATATAGTTGGAAGGTGGTATATGCAGTGAGTAGTGGTTTCCATTCAACATTAATGGTGATGCATGGGAGTGGTGTAGAGACTGCATTTAATTTTAATTTTTGCACACATGATGTGTTGGAAATCATGTTAGGGTATGTGAGGTTGACAATTTTCACTTGCCATTTTTGTGGGCACTGGAAGCTAGTTGTGGTTTGGAAGATCACCTTACTCTTAGGCTGAGTTTTCGGTGTGAATTCAGTAAGAACCTGTAGATTGAAACTGATTGGAAAATAAATTTAAAGAGCCGAGCTGGTAGGTGATAATGCACAATAGAGAGGAATCATTGGGGCTTGGGTGAAGGTTGTTGAAATATTGTAGCTTGGAGAAGTGTTCTTGGCTTAGGCAAGGTGTCATGCAAGCCAATGACACATGAATTAATGTTTCTCCAAGTCATTTAAATTTTTCTTAAGGCTAACTTAGGAAAATGAGATTAATTAATTTAATTAATGATCATTTAAATATTTCCTAAGTTTAAACCTAGGAAATGTCAATTATTAATTATTATTAGTTAACTCCTTGTGAGAAGCTTCTTTTGGACTCATTCAAAGTCAAAGTGAGTTTCAAATTAAATATTATCCATTGATTTGACAAGATGGGGATTTAATCTCCACCATTGAATCACTTAGCCGAAGATTTATAAGCAGAGGGGATGGTTGAGGAGATTCACTGTTTTAGTGAATGACACCGAGAGTTTCTGCAACAAATCGAAAGTGTGTGAGGAGAATCTTTTGGAGAGGAATTCTATAGGTGATAGGAAGGGTTTTTACCCTCATCTTCAACCATTTAATATTCCAATTAGAAAGAGGGATGAACCTAGGAGATTAGAGGGCCGCGAGGGCCAATATTGAGCGAAGGTCATGTGCAGGGTGAACCGTGGTGGTAAGGGGCATAGGTTGATCTGTTTTGCAGTGAGGAAGAGAGGGAGGTTAGGAAGCAGTCTTAGCTGCTCCCTTCAAGATCAGATCGGGCCTCACGTAGGGATCCGTGAGATCCCTAAGCCACAGACTCAGTCATACATTTCGCTGGCAGTAAGAGGCCATGTGGGCCATGTGACTCGTGGACAAAGTTTTAGGAGCATAGGGCTCAATCCAACACTGGTTTTCTGAGGTAGATGTGTGCTAGGTTTGGCCACATATTTTTCATTTCAAAAATTACATTTTCTATATTCGTTGAGTAGAATAATAAACCCTCGTTTGCTAGTTTTCCCCGGAGTTGGGGTTTCCAGGGTAAATTTTCTGGTGTTGAAATTGTGTGATTGGTTTCTAGTATTTCCGCTGTGCATTGCAAGGTTATTATTACTCAGTAATATCTCTGTTTTATAGATCATATTTAGAATTTGTTGTTGTTCTTTTATGGGTATAAAAATTTATTGAGAACATAAATTAATTCGTTGAGTTTATTGAAAAATAACATGGTATCAGAGCTTTGCCTCTGAGAAGGAATCCAAGGGTTCACACATGAAGTTTGATATAGCATTATTCTTTAGATCTAGGAGGTTGTGACAACATGGTTTTACATAAATGTCTATTTCAGGTATCATATTCGAGGACAGGTTAGATGGAGAATCTAACTTTGGCATTTGTAAGGAGCGTATATTGTTGTCATTAGAGGAGTATGGGCTCAAGGAATTTGCAGAGAATATTATTGCAGTTCCAACTAATGCACAACAAGATGAAGCTCATAGGAAGAATGATTCCAAGGTAAGGCATATCATCCTGGATGGAGTTAGGGACCATATAGTCCCTCACCTTTCAGTATTGGATATGACTAGGAAGATGTGGGAAGCCATCATTAAATTGTACCAGAATTCAAACATGAAAAAAATGGTTTTCAAGGAGAAAATTCGAAATACCAAGATGGGAAAGGGGCAAAGTGTATCCTCCTATCTCACCAGACTTAGAAAAGTTAAGGATGAATTGGAAGCTATAGGAGAAGCAATGGATGGCACTAAAATTGTGAGGATAGCCTTGAATGGCTTCTCCAAGTCATGGGATGTCTCTGTGAGAGTCATTGTTTCGAGGAAACACACTCTAGACTGAGATTGATTGTGGGATGACTTCATGCAAGAATAATTGAGGTCAGAATCTCTCAGTGGTAGCAATAGTCATCATAAGGGTGAATAAGGAGAAAACATTGCTCTTGCAGGAAAAGGCAAAGCCAAAACCAAGAAAGGATCAGGTATTGGGAAAACCTCCAAGGGAGAGAACAAGTGTGACACGAGAAAAGTCAAATGCTTTGATTGTCACAAGCGAGGTCATTATGCTAGTCAATGCCCTAAAAAAAGGAAGGATAAGAAGAAGTCTCAGACAACAACTTCAATGGACATTGATGAATTTTTTTCCAAATTTGATGAGGATTTTTCACTCATCGCTTTCCTCTCTAGCTCAAGCACACATGCCACAGGGGTGTGGTATATTGATAGTGGCGCGTCATATCATATGATAGGAGTTAGAAAAAACTTCTCCAGTTTCAGAAGAGGAGATGAATTTCGATATAGAAAGGGGGAATAAGTCCAAATGTACTCCAGTAGGATGAGGGACAATCACCTTTCAGAGGGAGTCCAGAAATACATTCAATTTTACAGATGTGCTGTATGTACCAAGGATGACCAAGAACCCAATATCAATTTAAACACTTTAGGACAAGGGCTACGATGTGTATTTTAGAGTACCAAAAATGTACATTCAACCCAGGAGGTTGAAGTAGGCCAAGATGATAGGGATCAGGTCAAGTAAGTTATACATGTTGCAATTTGAGTCACCTCAGTCATTGATCAACAACAATAAGGATATGGGAGAATTATGGCATAGAAAGATGGTTCATTTACACGATGGGGTACTTAATGTGCTCAAGGATACAATGACTGTCCTTTTAGAGTTCAACACCGATCACAGTGACGTGTGTAAAAGGTGTGCCTTGGGAAAGTATGCAAAGACAACTTTTCCAAGTAGTGACAATAGATCGAAGGGAATATTGGATTTAGTGCATTCAGATATATGTAGGCCTATGTAGTTAGCATCCTTGACGTGATGTGAGTATCTTGTCACATTCATTGATGATTTTTCCAAGAAAACCTGGATCTACTTCATGAGGACCAAAGACAAGGTCTTCAATTGCTTCCAAGAGTTTAATGCTCTTGTGGGGAATGCGATAGGAAGGAAAATAAAGGTTTTCATATCAAACAATGGAGCTGAGTACACAAGGAAATCCTTCAAGGAGTTCTATGGATAGGCAGGGATCAAGAAGGAATTGATAGTTCCCTATCACCCTTAGCAGAATGGTGTAGTGGAACGAAAGAACATGGCCATTGTTGGTGTTGCTAGGGTGATGCTATACGACCAGGATCTGGCCAAGTTCTTATGGTAAGAGGCACGTAGTACTGCGTTATACATGTAGAACAAGATTCCTCACAAAGTGTTGGGGGGGTTGACTCCTGAAGAAGCATTTACAAGGAAGAAGCCACAATTTGGTCACTTTAGGATCTTCGGTTTCCTAGTCTATTGTCATTTTCCCTTTGATAAGAGGACGAAGCTTGATTCCATTACAGAGAAGGGGATCTTCGTTGGCTACGATGAAACTTCGAAAGCATATCGATGTTCCAACATTAAATAAGATAGTGGTCAGAAGGGACGTGAGATTTGAGGAGGAGAAGGCTTTCAGGAAGTCTTATGATATGCTAACAACAACAGGGGATCAAGAGTTGGTATCTCCAAAGGAGGAACATGAGTCACAGGTATAGGTCACAGGGACATGTACAAGTACATGATTAGTACTCAAACAGAGGAGAAGGAAGTTACACCCACCATTATTGTACCTCCTACTAAAGGGAGGAAGAAGAGTCGATATATTTATCAGACATTACGAGATGCTCAAGAGTTCATAGGTGCTCCTAGGATGAGTGTCATAAATAGTAAGCCACCACAACAATATTCAAGGTATATGGCGTTGATTAGTGATCTCATTGACAAGGAGCCTTCCATTTTTCACGAGGCATCAAAGCAACAGGTTTGGTGGGATTCCATGGTGGAGGAGCATGCCTCCATCATGAATAATGATGTTTGGGAGGTGGTGCAAGAAGTGAGGGAAAATCAATGGTTGGGTCTCACTAGATCTATAAGATCAAACATGTTGCATATGGAAACATTGAGAAATTCAAAGCCAGGTTTGTGGCTAAGGGGTTCTCTCAGAAAGAGGGAGATGACTATGACGAGACGTTTACCCCGCTAGCCATATATACTTCCATCAGGGCCATGATCTCATTAGAAACAAAGATGGGTTGGAAAATTCATCAGATGGACGTCAAAATGAAATTCCTCAATGGAGTTATTGAGGAGGAAGTGTATATAGAAAAACCAAAGGGTTTTGAGGTATATGGGAGGGATTCCCATGTATGCACATTGAAGAGAACAATGTATGGGCTCAATTAGACACCCAAAGCATGGTAATAGCACATTGATAGTTACTTGTAGGGCATGGGCTTCGTGGAGAATGAGGCAGAATCAAATCTTTATTATATCATGATAGGGGGAGAGCCACTCATTCTCGTGTTATATGCGGACGATCTATTTTTGATAGGTTCACAAAGGCTTATTGCAGATTGCAAGAGGGATCTTGCTTCAGAGTTTGATATGAAGGATTTGGCGTTAATGGACTATTTTCTTGGATTGGAGGTGTGGTAGCGAGATGACGAGATTTTCCTAGGATAGGGGAAATACATAGTGGATATCTTGAAGAGATTCAAGATGCAGGACTATTGGCGAATATCTACACCCATGGTTACTAATTGGAAGAATATATACGCTTCTAAGCAGGAGGCAACATACCCTACCTTATACAGGTAGTTGATAGGATCTCTCATATATTTGGTCAATACTAGGCCATACATTTGTTTTACTGTGAATACTCTTAGTCAGTTCATTGTTGAACATAGGAGAGCACATTTGACAACAACATAACACATATTGAGGTACTTACGTGGCACAATTGAGTATGGTTTGGGGTATGCTCAGGGAGATGGAATGAAGTTGATTGGATATACAGATGCAGAGTGGGAATGCAATGTAGTGGACAATAAAAGCACTTCAGGGTGTTGTTTCAGCTTGGGATTGGGGGTTGTACCTTGGTTCATCATGAAGCAAAAGTTTGTTGCATTGAGTTTTGCGAAAGCAGAATACATGGTAGCGAGCATGGTAACATGTGAAGTCATATGACTTCGAAAAATACTATTGGAATTATTCGGTTTGGATCTAGAGCCAAATATCATCCATTGTGATAATCAGAGTTGAATAAAACTCTCTGAGAATCCAATGTTTCATGATAGGTCGAAGCACATCGACATCATGTATCACTTCATTTGAGATTGTGTACAAAAGGGTGCAGTTCAAATACGATATGTGCCTACAGAGGAGCATGTGGCAGATATTCTCACCAAGGACATGATGAAATACAAGCTCATCTTATTCAGGGATAAAATGTGAATTCTGGAGAACACCTTCCTCGCTAAGGGGGAGTGTTGAAATATTGTAGCTTGGACAAGTGTTCTTGGCTTAGGCAAGGTATCATGCAAGCCAATGACACAAGAATTAATGTTTCTCCAAGTCATTTAAATTTTTCCTAAGTTTAACTTAAGAAAATGAGATTAGTTAATTTAATTAATGATCATTTAAATATATCCTAAGTCTAAACTTAAGAAATGTCAATTATTAATTATTATTAGTTAACTTTCTATGAGAAGCTTCTTTTGGACTCATTCAAAGTCAAAGTGAGTTTCAGATTAAATAGTAGCCATTGATTTGACAAGATGGGGATTTAATATCCACCATTGACCATTGAATCACTTAGCCACAGATTTATAAGCAGAGAGGATGGCTTGAAGAGATTCATTGTTTTGGTGAATGACATCGAGGGTTTGTACAACAAATCGAAAATGTGTGTGAGGAGAATATTTTGGAGAGGAATTCTGTAGGAGATAAGAAGGGTTTTTACCATCATCTTCATGCAATCAATACAAACCTAGGATATTAGAGGGCCGTGAGGTCCAAGATCGAGCAAAGGCGGTGTGCAATGTAAATCATGGTGGGAAGGGGCCAACATTGATCTATTTTGCAGGGAGGAAGAGAGGGACGTTAGGCTGCAACCTTATCCTTTCCATTCAACATTAAATCGGGCCTCAAGAAGGGAGCCGTGAGACCCCTAAGACATATACTCAATCGTACATTTTGCTAGCAGCAAGAGGCCGTGTGGGCTGTGTGATTGGTGGACAAAATTTCAGGAGCCTAGGCCTCAATCCAACATTGGTTTTCTGAGGTAGATGTGTGCTAGGTTTGGCCACATATTTTTCATTGTAAAAATTACATTCTCTGGATTTGCTAAGAAGACTAATAAACCCTTGCTTGATGGTTTTCCCCGAAGTTGGGGTTTCTAGGGTAAAGTTTTTGGTGTTGAAATTGTGTGATTGGTTTCTAGTATTTCTGCTATGCATTGCAAGGTTATTATGACTCAATAATATTTCTATTTATAGATTAGATTTAGAATTTGTTGTTGTTCTTTTTTGGGTATAAAAATCTATTGAGAACACAAATTAATTTTCCGAGTTTAAAGAAAAATAACAAAGGTATGCATCTTTGTTGCTGCTATAGATGTATAGAATAGTTATGTAGCTTCTTGTTCATTATTAAATGGTTTTTGATGGTGCTATTATATTTCCTTTACTTCATTTCGTCTCAGCTATGTACCTTTTAGCTCAAATATGAACCTGGGATATATATTTGAAAAAAAAAAAGGGGCTATGACCCCATTCTTGACCCAAAATTTCCTATATGTTATTTTGTTCTGTCACACCTTTTTAAGCACTAGCAGTAATGATACGTAGTTGAGTTTGAATTCTTTGGATTGTATACAATAATACCCTGTCATCTAAGGAAATGTTTTTGTATTCAGTTTCTCATTTACTTGTTCTTATTACGCCCAAGTACTATTACAAGATTAAGGTTTGGCACAGCCATTTGATGCATTATTTTCTCTTTCTATTTGTACCCATCACTTTTTCCATACATAATATTATTGATTACATTTAAAAGAAAACATGGCTATGCTCTTTTCTGAGAACCATCCTTCTCCTAAACTTACTACCCTGTAATTTCTCATACTATGTTTTATGAGAAGAGTAAATGAGTGCAGTACAATGATATATCTGATATACATTTTTGGTTTCAAAGTACATATGTTAAGATCATCTATGTCTCTATGTCAAAAAAAAAGAAGACTTAAGACAAACTAGGTATTTGAGTATATTATTAATTTGTCATTTTCTTTAGTCTTTATAACCATTCCTACACTTGCATGGAAATAATTTGGAGAAACAAAGTAGGCTATTCAAGCTCTGTTTAAAAAATATAAAATGCCTTTATCACAAAAAGAAAAGCCAGGTGTGAAAAAAGCCCATACTTTGAAAACACTGCATGCAATTTGTCATCCATCTTCCCAAGCTTATACTTCCTAACCTAAGCCATCATTGAACTATATTAATGAAAATTCAGATAAGTATTATTGATTTATGTTTGCATGCAATTGATAGTATGTTATATGTTTGGGATTGTTTGATATATGGATAATGACTATATTTGTGCACATTGCTAGATGATCTTCTTTAGCAGAGGTTCACGTGGATCTATAAGAGGATAGGGGCGAAGATCTAATGACATCTGAAAAGAAGGGAGGAACAAGGGATTAAGTTTTTCTGTTCATTTCGATGCAAATTTTGATGAGTTCAACTAGTTGGCACAAACATGGCATATTTTCATGGGTGGGAAAGCTTTACCTCAACCATTCATCCTTGCTAATGTCCCATTGCAGCCTCATCCCAACACATTAGAA
Organism: Picea engelmannii; assembly: GCA_009831015.1. Classification (NCBI taxonomy): domain Eukaryota; kingdom Viridiplantae; phylum Streptophyta; class Pinopsida; order Pinales; family Pinaceae; genus Picea; species Picea engelmannii. The sequence continues at coordinate 175,159 of ML809481.1, read as the reverse complement.
ATCCTTCAAGCTTATCCAAACCCTATTAATGGTGGGTGGGGGGAAAACCCAAACAAACTTACCTCTAGAATTTCCAATTGGACAAGCAATCATAAGAAACCACTCATGCCAACCATTGCCCCTGTTTCTACTTCTTCCAATTCATTTACTCAAAACCAACCATGCATTGAGATTAAATATTCCTCACTAAAGCTTCCAATAGATGAAAAAGGAAAAAAAACTTATGGTCAAATCCTCTAGCACCGAGCCTTCCAAGTTTGTCTCTGCTCACTCAAAAGAAGACACTAAGAAAACATAAGGAGATAGTAGGAGGTCGGAGATTTCACATGTGGACATGTTCCGAGAATTGTATCAGTATTGATGCTTTTAGTTTTATGGTCATTTTGATGGTATGTACTTGATTTTGATTGGATCATACATTTAAAATTTTGACTTTAAGCTATAATGCTTATGATACTTTGGGAGATCAAGTTTTATATCTTAAGCTTGTTTTGATACATGGGGAAACAAGGTTATGATGCTGATATGTTTTGATGGCTGTTGATGTATGTTCTCATCATGGTATGCATATGGTTTTATATATGTTTTTTCGAAATAATTATTGGGAGTTACAAGGTGTACATGAATATGATGGGAGACATAAGTTTTATTTCATATTGAGTCTAGTGGGACCCCTGCCTATCTTACATAAAGTTATAAATATAATCCCGTGGTTACTTTATTAATTAAAATCTCATTTGATCCTACCATCTCTTTCATTTATAGAAATATTTAAGTAAAATATAAAATGGTTGAAACCAAATAATTGTTGGAAAATAATACAAAAAGGAGAAAGAGAGATCGATTAAAAGGGGATTCATACGTGAGAGGTATGTTAGAGCTTTGAGAGTTTTCCACACTTCATTATATTTCCAGATCCACACTTAGTTTTCTGTGGGCTTAATAATTTTTTTGATAGCAAGGATTTCTTGAAAAGTGACTGAGAAATGCAGAGTGAGATTGATTTGGTCCTCTTTTGAGGTTGTTTATTTTTCTGTATTGTTTGCTCTCTTTAGAATTTTTGAATTTGTTTTAGTGCTAATAGTGGTACATAATGTAGATTGTATACTATGTGTATCATAAAACTTGAGGTGGTCCAAGTCAAATCATATCATTTCTTTTTTCAGGCACTTGGTGGCCCTTGTATGATTTTCTTTACATCTTGGGTTTCCAAAATCTTCCTTGGTCCAAGTTCGCGCTGAAACTTGAAGAAACTATTATGTCCAAGACTGGTTTATGGGCCGATAAATAAAACAATCATTGTATTTCTTTCATTTTTGAGTCTATTTCATTGTTCAAGTGATTTATTTTCCATTCCCGATATTTATTTCTATTATGCATATCATTTAATATTGCTGTAAATTCTTTACTTGTTTTTTTTTATACGAGTATTTTGGATTCAAGCATCCATATGATATTCTTAGATTTGTAAAGCATTATGTTTTTATTTCATTCATAATAATTTTTTACAGCGTGTGTGTTGGATTACTGAGAGGGGGGGTGAATCAATAATAGAGCAATAATCCTTTTTAACCACAAAATGCAAGTGTTATATCAATGTAGCATTATCATCCAATAGTTGCAAATGAAATAAACAATGAACAAATGAGCAATCATACACATACACAGTAAACCCATGTTTTTTTTATGTGGAAACCCAAAGCGGGAGAAAACCACATAATGATTTTTCTTATATGTCTTCAAGAATTACATTCATTGGAAGCACCAACTTCCTTTGTTTTCCAGCTGCAACTGGAAGGAGGGTCCAACCCCCTAGTTTTTCAGGCTACAACTTGAAGTAAGCTCCAACTCCCAAATTCTCTGGATACAACCAGAAGGAGGCTACAACCCCCTAGTTTCTTAGGCTACAACCTGAGGGAAGATCGAACTCCCCAGTTCTCTGACTACAACCCCCTATGTTCTCCGGCTAAAACTAGAAAGTGGATACAACCACCTATCCTTGCCTCATCCAACCACCCTGACGTAGAAGTAGAATGATGGAACCACTGTGACATTATCACTGTGAGATATACTGCTGTAAACCTGTACCAATCAACTTGTAATCAACCTGTACCAATAATTTGTGACATGTACCATACATCAACCTATACCTCAACTTGTACCATAAAAAGTGCATCAACCATGCACCAAACATGTACATATAACCTGTCACAATAACTTGTCCAAACAACCTGTACCATAAACAAGTGCATCAACCATGCACCAACCTATACCTCAATCTGTACCATCAACGAATGCATCAACCATGCACCAAATATGTACCAATCATGCATCAACTACTCATCAACTATGACTCATAAAGATGTACCAACATCATCAACTATACACCTCATGTATGTGCCAACTCATCAACTACTTGTCTCAACCATATACCCAACATGTACCTCAACTATATACCAAATACATATACCAATATAACCATCAAAAAGTTTTCTAGCAACCAAATACCATAAACCATTACATCAAACCATGTGCCACAACCTCACTATTATACAACCTCTATCTGTAACATACCTCAACCAAAAATCCGTCATATATCACATACCTACAAACCTTCCTTAACTTTGACAACAAGAGACTATCATTTTCATCAAACTTTACTTTAGTCTCACATGACTAATTTTGGATTAGTCAATAACCCTAACTTGAAATAATCATAACTATGTACCTGTAATGAATAAAGATCTGAAAATAGTACACAATGTTCTTCAATGTCTTTTATGCAATTCCTCCAGGTTTCACTACTTGGAACCTCTCAGAAAAGGAGTTATAGCAAATATGGCATACCTTGTGGAATTCTAGCTTATTCTAGAGAGAGAACTTGTAGAGCGAGCCCCACACGAAATATTTGTTGTATGGATATGAAAATGGTACACAATATACTACAGACTGTACTCTAACAAATACAAATTTGTCTTACTGAATTTGGATATGTTATGAAGATGTTATGACATTTTTAACCGAAACACCTGTTTTAGACTACTTTCAGGACTAGCCACAAACCCTATTTTCCATGTAGTGTAAGTCCAAAAATTGAATGACCCAAAAGCTAAATTTTTTATCACAACTACTTGGATATGTTTCCTCAACGACTTACCAATTTCAAGCTCTGAATCATTCTAGAAACAAATTTATTGCAAAAATGGTGAGATGACCTGTAAATAACATACCTTAGAAAACATCATCAAAATAATTTATCCTCCCTTGAATTTCGGCCTTTTTTACTTCACCTTCCCTCTAAAATTCGGCTTAGATATCCTTTGGTTACCTCAATTACTTGTAGATATTCAATATGCTCAAGTGTGATTAAAATGAGAGAGCCTTACCTCTTATTTATACTTTCATGTAGCTTTGTCAAGGGGTTACCTTTTAACCATCTTAACCCACTTTCCTTATTTTAGGATTAACCCACTTCTAACCACTTGTCCACTTATTAATTTCTAAATTAACTTTATTATTTAAATAATTTCTTTTGCATCCACTTTGAATTATAGTACACTCATCACTTCACTCTATTATTTACCTTCTAAAATCTCTTAAACCACTTTCCTTATTTTAGGGCTAACCCACTTCTAACCACTTGTCCACTTAGTAATTTCTCCATTAGCTTTATTATTTAAATAATTTATTTTGTATCCACTTTGACTTGTATTACATTCATCACTTCACTTTATTATTTAAATAATTTCTTCTTTGCAAACACTTTGACTACTTTGACCTTTTGGGGCTTCTAGATGACTCATGAGGGTTCTCCAACTTCACATGGCCATAACTCTCTAACCGTAAGGAGTTATGTGACGTTCCACATACCACCGGAAATGGCATGACATGTACTATCCATATAGAATAGTATTACTTAAAAATATATAAAAATTAATACCATTTTCCATAAGAAAAACTTGGGTCCATTACCCAAACCTTTGTGCTACTGGAATTCACTACCGAACTTTCTTCAAGGGTTGACATCAATGAAAACCAACCCAATTAATCAAAAATCTCTCCACTTGGAATCGATGGAAACACTCCGATGCAAAACTAAAGTCATATCACTCATTCTCCCCCTGTGACCATTTCTCCCCCTGGAACCATGCCTCAATGCTCTCTCTCCAAGCATTTCTATCCTGCATCTGATAAATATCTCTCCCTTTGTCATCAATGGAAAATGTATCTTTCCATTTGGGGCTGCTCCCCCTAATTGAATTGTCCTTGGGGATACTCCCCCTGATTGAACTCTTCCTGAAACTGATCTCCCAACTTGAACTGTTCTCTTTATGGTGCTTCCTTGTGTAAATATAAGACATATAATATAAGCATTCAAAAGCATTCATTTTGGAGTATAAATTACTCTGAGTCTCTTGCGAAGATACTCAAAGGCTTCTCGTGGAAGCGGTTTTTTAAAGTTGTCTGCCACTTGTTTTTTTGTGCTCACATATTCAACTTTGATTTTCTTCTCTGCAACCTGTTCTCGTAGATAGTGATACTTGATTGGAGTGTGCTTTGTTTTGGAGTGCATCACCGAGTTTTTTGAGATACTGATGGCGCTTGTATTATCACAATAGATTGGAATGGGTTCATCATACTCAACCTGTATATCTGTCAGAGTTTGTTTCATCCATAAAACCTGTGTACAACATGATGCTGCTGCAATATACTCTTCCTCGGCTGTAGATAAGGATACTAATGATTGTTTCTTGCTTAGCCATGATACTAAACACTCACCCAATTAGAACGCTACTCCACTGGTGCTTCATCGATCATCAATGCAACCTGCCCAATCTGCATCTGTGTAGGCAATAAGTGATAGATCCTTTCCTTTTGGATACCATAATCCAAACTCTTCTGTTCTTTTGAGATATCTGAAAATCCTCTTCACTGCTAATACATGTGATTCCTTTGGTGCTGCTTGAAATCGCGCCATCTATCCAACTACCTGCATTACATCTGGTCTGGATCCTGTTACATATAGTAAGCTACCAATCATTGACCTGTATTGCCTCTGGTCTGTAGACTTTGAATCATCATCTTTGCTCAACTTGCAATTGGTTTGCATATGAGTGGTAACCAATTTTCAATCTTCCATTCTGAATCTCTTTAGCATTTCTCTGATATACTTAGTTTGAGAAATAAAAATTCCTTGGTTGCTTTGATGTATCTGAAGACCCAAAAAGAAGAATAGTTTTCCAAGTAATGACATTTCAAATTCATTATTGATGTAGAGGTTGTTGTCTGCACTTCCTTTTTTGAAACCTTCCTGCTGTAGATATTTATCCAGTCTAGAGTACCATGATCTTGGAACCAGTTGTTCAATGTAGACTTCTTCTTCAAGTTCCCCGTTCAGAAAAGCTGATTTCACGTCCATATCTGTCCATATTGTTCAAGACTATGCTACACAACTGTCCATAATTTTGACTCATATGTCACTGTACTATCATGAAGTACTACTACAACTGATTAATCTATCATATTGTACTTTTGCTAATTGAATACACTGAATCCGTCTACTCAAATTCTGCAAGCTACTCGAAGGATGGTTCTTTGGTCTGTCTCAACTACCGCATAGACTTCCCCTATTTATTATTCATATTATCTGGGAGTCTCTAAGCCAGATGGCTCAAAAAAATTCCCGCTCTGAAGTGTTTTCATCATCATCTTCATTAGTAGATTCATTATCTCTATGAGCTCTGACTTCCTTCTTTCTGTCTGTGGATTCATCTTTCACTACAATGCCTGAGAGTGCAATCTCTTGAACCTGTTCCTTATTTTCTTTCAGTGATTTTCCAAAACTTTCTGTATCTGACATCTTTCTTATTCTCCGTAGAATTTTCTTCATCTCGTTTTATTGCCAATCTTGCGATCTCTGGGACCTGGTCTTTGTTCACCTGTTCTTCATGTTTTCTTATCCATACTTTCTTATATCTGATATCAATTTTCTCTTTCATGGAAGTATCGATCATGCTTCTACAATCATTAGCTATGTGTGCATAGTTATGACATTTGTAACATTCAATGTCACGCGGGGCCACAAAGGCATTTCTTGCTTGAATATTTCTTTTATAATCCCTCCAATCTGCAACCTTAGTCCAAAATTAGTACAATAAAAAGAATGATCATAAAATAAATTTGCATACTTGGGATTGAATGATCTTCTTTGTGGTGTAGTCCTTTTGAATTTCTGCCTTGACTGATCATGATCATGATTGAAACTTCTTTGTGGCTTGAACATGGATGGTCTTCTTGAAGATGTATCTTTAATAGTTTTCTTAGATTCTGGTTGACCATGATTCTTTCCTTTGATTACTTCTGCATAACTCTTTCTATTTTCTTCATTCTTCTTTTCTAGCAACCTAAAGTGCATCTCTTCATTCTCTATAACTGATGTGGATGTTTCTATCTCTTCAACATTCTTGTTGACCTTGACAATTTTACTTCTCAATGTGATAACTTCTTCTTCAATTTTCTCAACCTCTTCTTATTTATTCATTATTTGAAACTTCATGACTTCTTCTTCAAGCTTCTCAACCTCTTCTTATTTCTTCATTATTCGAGACTTCATGACTTCTTTTGTTCTTTTCGTTTCTTCAAGCTGAATTTTTAATGTGAATATTTCTTCTTCAAGTCCTTTCTCTTCTTGACCAAACTCTGCCTCAAGCTAGTTTAGATCATTAGTTCTTTCCTTAAGACGATCTATCAAAATATTCTCTCTCATTTCTGCTTCTTCCTTTTGTGCTGCTATGTTGGCTTCCAAATAATGATTTTGATATTCAAGATTTTCTTCGATCTTTCTAGATTCTTCTAGCCGAGTTCTTAAGTTCTCAATGACCTGTTGGGATTCTTAAAAAATGTGAACACTTTCCTTTTGTTTCATCAATTCTTTCTTGAGTGACTTATTTTATTTTCTTAGTTCATCTAAAACACTAATCAATTCTGCTTCATAATTGTCTTCCTTTTCAATCAATTTTTCTGTCTCATTTCCTTCATGACATTCTATATCAAGATGTCCACGTTTTTCACAATTAAAGCAAAACAACATACCTCTGGTGATTATGTACTCTTCATTTTCTGAATCTGTTTGACATGGTGAACATAATTCTTTTTGATTTGTATCTGCATCTTCTTTGGAATTTTCTGAATTTGCGATGGGTGAAGACTATATGTCATGTAACTTATCCCAAAGTTCTTTGGCTGATGAACATTTACCAACCTTTTCTCTTACCGAATTAGGTAATCATTCCCTGATGAAATCCATTGCTATTTTGTAATTCTTCTTCAATTCCTTCTTGGATGTAGTCTTTTCCCCTTTTGAAATATCATATCCTGTAACAACTGATAGCCAAATATAATGTCCCCGTGCCTGTAAAAATACTTTCGTCCTTCTATTCCACATCTCATACTTTAAACCATTCTGACCATTAAACATTGGTACTCCATTCTCAGAATAATCCATGATCTCCTTCCAATGGTTAAACTGTTTCCTGAAGGAACCAAATCTGATTCCAATTGTTGGATTACTGAGAGGGGGGTGAATCAGTAATAGAGCAACAATCCTTTTTAACCACAAAATGCAAGTGTTATACCAATGTAGCATTATCATCCAATAGTTGCAGAGTAAATAAACAATGAACACATGACCAATCATACACATACACAGTACATCAATGTTTTTTTTAAGTGGAAACCCAAAGCGGGAGAAAACCACATAATGTTTTTTCTTATATGTATTTAAGAATTACATTCATTGCAAGCACCAAATTCCTTTGTTTTCCAACTGCAACTGGAAGGAGGCTCCAACCCCCTAGTTTCTCAGGCTACAACCTAAAGGAAGCTCCAACTCCCCAATTCTATGGCTACAACCCTCTAGTTTCTCAGGCTACAACCTGAGGGAAGCTCCAACTCCCCAATTCTCTGGCTACAATCAGAATGAGGCTACAACCCCTTATGTTCTCTGGTTACAACCAAAAGGTGGCTACAACCACTTGTCCTTGCCCCATCCAATCGCCCTGACGTAGAAGTAGAATGATGGAACCATTGTCACACTATCACTGTGAGCTATACTATTGTAAACCTGTACCAATCAACCTGTAATCAACTTGTAACAACCTGTACTAATAACCTGTGCCAACATGTACCATACATCAACCTGTACCATAAAAAAATGCATCAACCATGCACCAAACTTGTACATATAACTTATTACAATAACCTGTCCAAACAACCTATAATCAACCTGTACCATAAACAAGTGCATCAACCATGCACCAACCTGTACCTCAACCTGTACCATCAACGAGTGCATTAACCATGCACCAAATATGTACCAATCATGCATCAACTACTCATCAACTATGACTCATCAAGATGTACTAACATCATCAACTATGCACCTCATGTATGTGCCAAATCATCAACTACTTGTCTCAACCATGTACCCAACATTTATCTCAACTATATACCAAATACATATACCAATATAACCATCAAAATTTTTTCTAGCAACCAAATACCATAAACCATTACAACAAACCATGTGCCATAACTTCACTATTATACAACCTCTATCTGTAACATACCTCAACCAAAAATCCCTCATCAATTTCATCATCCAAGTATGATTTGTAACTCTGTAATAGAATTGATGTATATGATCACATACCTACAAACCTTCCTTAAATTTAACAACAAGAGACTAGCATTTTCATCAAACTTTACTTTAGTCTCAGATGACTAATTTTGGATTAGTCAACAACTCTAACTTGAAATAATCATAACTATGTACCTGTAATGAATAAATATATGAAAATAGTACACAATGTTCTTTAGTGTCTTTTATGCAATTCCTCCAGTGTTTACTACTTGGAACCTCTCAGAAAAGGAGTTATAACAAATATGGCATACCTTGTGGAATTCTAGCTTATTCTAGAGAGAGAATTTGTAGAGCGTTCTCCGGACGGAATATTTGTTTTATGGATCTAAAAATGGTACACAGTATATTAAATACTGTACTCTAACCAACACATTTGGTCTTACTAAATTTGGATCTGTTATGAAGAAGTTATGACGTTTTTACCCAAAACACTTGTTTTAGACTAGTTTCAGGACTAGCCACAAACCCTATTTTCCACGTAGTGTAACTCCAAAAATACAACGACCCACAAGTTGGATTTTTTTTATCACAACTACTTGGTTATGTTTCCTCAATGGCCTCCCAATTTCACGGTTTGAATGATTCTAGAAAAAAAGTTATTGCGAAAATGGTGAGATGACCTGTAAATAACGTACCTTAGAAAACATCATCAAAAGAATTTATCCTCCCTTGAATTTCAACCTTCTTTACTTCACCTTCCCTCTGAAATTCGGCTTAGATATCCTTTGGTTACCTCAGTCACTTGTAGATATTCAATATGTTCAAGTGTGATTAAAATGAGAGAGCCTTGCCTCTTATTTATGCTTTCATGTAGCGTCCTCAAGGGGTTACCTTTTAACCATCTTGACCCACTTTCTTTATTTTAGGGTTAACCAACTTCTAACCACTTGTCCACTTAGTAATTTGTCCATTAACTTTGTTATTTAAATAATTTATTTTGTATCTACTTTTACTTATAGTACACTCATCACTTCACTCTTTATTTACCTTCTAAAATCTCTTAAACCACTTTCCTTATTTTAGGGCTAACCCACTTCTAACCACTTGTCCACTTAGTAATTTCTCCATTAACTTTATTATTTAAATAATTTATTTTGTATCCACTTTGACTTATAGTACTCTCATCACTTCACTTTATTATTTAAATAATTTCTTCTTTGCAAACACTTTGACTACTTTGACCTTTTGGGGCTTCTAGATGACTCATGAGGGTTCTCCAATTTCACATGGCCATAACTCTCTAACCGTGAGGAGTTATGTAAAGTTCCACATACCACCGGAAATGACATGGCATGTAATATCCATATAGAATAGTCTTACCTACAAATATATCAAAATTCATACCATTTTCCATCAAACAAACTTGTGTCCATTACCCAAACCTGTGTGCTACCAGAATTCGCTACCGGACTTTCTTCAAGGGTTGACATCAATGACAACCAACCCAATTAATCAACAATGTGTGTGTGTGTGTATATATTTTGAAAAAAACTTTAAAATTTTATAAAAATTGGAAAATATAATTTTTTTTAATAAGAGCTTATATGTTAGAACTTCATGAATATGAAGTTTATATAATTTTCCTAAGGCTATAAATTCAGGGTACCATTCCCGCCTTAATTCATTTATCTTTGTAAGGTTCGAAGTGTTGTGATCAAAACATTATAGTTTCATCATCAACAAAGTCTACATGTCCATCCTAGGGTTTGAGTCTTTGAACCCTATATCTTCAGGTCTTGCATCAACACAAGCTCCAAGACCTCCATGGAACATTGAGGATACAATAAACCTGTCTTTTTCCAAGAAAGGTATCACACCAAGCTCAAGACTCATTAAGATAGGCTCTCCATGATCTTGCCCCAACCTACATGCATCACACAAGAACAAGGTTGCAATATCATCCAAGGTGTCAACTTTGTTACATCTCATATTGTATGAAGTTCCACATTTTGATTTTCATCACATTGATGGAAATTTGTTGCTAGTTCCTTGTAGATTTTGGACCAACTTGGGGGTATTTATCTTCATGGATCCCCTTCTCTTTATTGCATTGGATCATTTGATGGAGGAATTTGGTTGGGGGAGTTTCACTTCTCCTTGGTTGGATGATTGTGCTTGTTGGTTGGTGGTTTTCTTACATGTGCTAGCCTTGTTGATCACCCCTTGGTTGTATTTGTTCGTATCTTGGAGTATGCTATCTCATTATGATGTGGCTGTGGTGTACTTGTTTATGTTGGAGGTACTACATCTTGTTCATGGATGAGAGGTCCAACCCCCTAATGGGTTAGGGTGGGGTTTTTCTAGGGATAAAAGCTTTTATTTACATCGTACAACACTTTGTTAGAGTGCACCACTCATTGCACACATGTTCATGGTGATTTAATCAATTGATGACTATTGGAGGGGGATTATGGTTATATTTAAGCATTAATATTTGTGCACACATGTTGAGGTTGATTTAATTAGTTGGTGACTATCAAAAGGTTGGGATATGGTTTTATTTGAGCATTAACCTTTCTGCACATGTATTGAGGTTGATTTAACCATTATGTGGTTCAATTAATCCATTTGTATACCTTGGAGGTTAATTTCTTGAGTTCCCTACTTCACTTAGTAGTTGGTCACAGATGGAGGGGTTATTTTGAGGTTATTTGAGGCTTTGTTATGGAGTGCTCCTTCTCTTGGGTATAGTTTCCAAGGTTTATGTAAGTATTTTTTTGTTGGAGAGGTTGTCACACTTATCTAGGGCGCAGTTTCTCTTTTGCACATGGTTTGGTGGGATCAATGGATCGTATTGGGAAACAACACATGGTTTTGGCATGGAAATTGATGAGTTCTAACCTAAATCACCTCATTCAGTGAATTTCATGGAAGAAATCTAAATTCGTTGAATTTCAAGGGAATTAAAAAAAAATTCATCCCCATTCGACGAATTTGACCCTGAACTCGAATAAATTCTCCTAAATTCAAATGGGTTCGTTCGATTTCACCTTTAAAATAAGGAAAAATAATTAAAAATTAAAATCGTATGATGCATGCGCCTTATACAATTTCGTTTGTGTAGAGCATCCTTGCTCATTTCGTCGGAGCCACTTTACCCAGTCAACACAGTCGACTATCTAAACACCACTGGATTATAAAGGAATTAAAATTGTATAAATTGCAGAAGCAATAGGTAGTAAATTCCTTCACCAGGGTCGGTAGTAAATGCATTATTAATTTACATAATTATATACAACATGAATTTTTGAGGATGACATATGTCGTATGCTTATTATATAACCGTATTGCATTTATCCAAGTATTCACATACATCAATTACTTTTTATTTTTCCTCCCTCTGTTTTTGCCCTAAAATAGATGGCTAATAATTTGTTGCATCACTTATGTTAAACAATTAAAAATATACCATTTATTTTAAATAATCAAATTTAAAACTTAGTAATATATTATATTTTTTATAAAAGTGATAAACATTTTAATTTTAAAAATATTATAATATACATGATTAATCAAATTAAAGTGTTTCTATTCATTAAGTATATATTATTATTCAAAATAATATCCATAACAAAATAGATAAAATTAGTGAGAGAAAATGTATTATTAATTCAATTCATACATTTAAAATATCAAAGATGGTAAAAAAAAAAAGCATTCCATGCCATGTTGTCATGAACATGTTTTTAAACTTTGAATAAGATGAAGTGTTTTTGAAATATAGGTGAAATCATATTGATAGGTTATTTTCATTTCCATCATATATGAATAAGATGAAGTGTTTTTGAAATATAGGTGAAATCATATCGATAGGTTATTTTCATTTCCATCATATATGTTTAATAAGCATATTGAAATTATATATATATATTTTGTAGTGTGTCGATTTTTTATTGAACTTCAAGGTTTTCGAACTCGAATTTGAACTCGAATCAAGTGATTTAGGTTCTAACCACTTTGCGCTCTTCTTTCTAGGGCACACTTCACATGTAGATATTTTATTATTTGTTGGGTGGTTGACGTAGTTACATGGCATAATTTTATAGGGTGCATCTTGCATAGGTGCTCTCTAATCCTTATTGCATAGATATTTCAAGTTCACTTGTCATCTTTTGACCTTTATTGGAGAGTGCCCTCACCTCTTTTATTTGACATATATATTATTTTATTTGAGGTGGTTATGAAGGGATTTTATCGAGAGGCGTGTGGCATTGTTGGAGGGCCACATGTGGCACATTGCATGCATTTACTTCATCATCTTACTATATTTGGTCATATCCTTGGAAGGCACACTTGTGGAGACACTTCTTGATATTCTTGGAGGTGTATATTTTATTATTTCATGGAGTTTTGGCATGGTCAAAACCCTAATTCTCCCTTATCTCCTTGGATTTTTCTTGTTGCAGATGGTCCACTTTCTAATTTGGGGTTTGGCCACTTCCTTTCTTGTGGAGAAATCCATCTACTTGGCACCTTGCACATTCATCCATGGAGTTGGTTTCCTTGGGATTCACACATGTATTGGCTACATACATTTTTTGGACCACTTTCTATTTTTGGAGGTTGGTTATGGAGAATTCTCCTAGAAGGATTGCTTTATTGTTATCTCTCTCATGCACCTTGGAGGGCACACTTTGTGAACTCTTCTAGGTGGATCCTTGAGCACATCCTCCAAGGTTGAATATTATTTTATTATATTTTGTATGCATCCATTCTTGGAGGGTGAATTTTATGTGGACCTTTTGCATGTTGACCTAGTTATGATGGCTATTATTAGTAGTACGCTCTCTCTTGGAGACTCTTGGTGTATTCATTTTTCATATTTTTGGAGAATGGTGAGTTGTGATTGAAAGGTTTGTGTCCACATGTTGTGACATGGTCAACCATGGATTGATGATGGATCTAACTACTCCGTTATTATTTTATTTCTTTGACTTTGTCATGGAGTTAGTTAGCGAAAAATGATTCTTTACTGTATAAGAGAAAAGACTCACTCTATAAAGAGGAGATTTCTCTTCATTGTAATTGTTGATGGGAGTTTGAGGATTGAGGAGATCTCTGCTTTGGACTACATTTGTACATCATACTTTTAAGGTTTAATGGAAGATTGAAGGTATAACTTCTTTTTATGTGAGTCTTTGTATGTTTGCAATACCTTTACATGTTGATTTTTGTTGTAGGAAAACCTTGTAGCATGATATGAATTCCATATAATGAACTATGTGTAATTTGGATAGAGTAATGTGAGGAATTGATCCCTCTTATAGCTATTGTTGTTGTGTTTATCTTGTATCTAATAAACTTAATTGTTGCTAGATTAACATGACCCCACCTTCATAGCAATGCTTAAGAATGCCACCCCTAACTTTCCAAGGATAACTTTTTGCAATAGTTTTCAACAAGTTAAGGATACTTTGTGACATGAATAACAACCCATATTAATTTACATATTCATGCATTTTCCCTCTTAGATCCATGCCTCTTCGACTCCATTTTTCCCAAGATTACTTGGGCACTGGTCTTGGGGATTTTTTCTAATAATCTTTTAGGTTTTCAAACCATTCATTCTTCCACCTATGCTACAATCATTTGTTATTGCTTGGGTTTACTCTTCAATAAATCACCTTGTCCCTCCCGTATGTAGCCTTAGGTTTCCTATCTTTAAGGAAGCCCCCCTTGTGTTGGAGAAGAGCTAACCAAAAGTGAGAGTAAGAGCTACCAAGGTGACAATGGGTAACCTTCTTCAGTTGCACAAGACTAACCTTTTCGTGCTTGGGACTTTACATCATATAGGGTGCTAGATTTTGTTGTAACATTTTGGTGCCGTTTTCGGGGATAAAATCCTTTTCTTGGAGACATTTGTAAATCAACTACATTCTTTGATGAATGCTAAGTAAATGCCGAAGAATAGATTCCAAAATGGAAATAAGAATATATATATATATATATAATGTTTTTAAGATATGATGATTATTACAATGATGGTAGGCCATTATATACTGGCCCATATGACTATTATGAAGAGTCATGGATTTTAATACATTAATGTTATTATTATCTTATTTATTATTATAACATTGCCTTTCCCTTAAAATTTGATTTGTCCTCAAAGAAATGGTAAAGAATGATGTAATTGGTTGAAAGTGCTCTGACTCCCATGCTGCGTCTTATTCTAGAAGATTTTTCCATTTAGTAAGATACTCCTTGATCACTCAAGAACGCAATTTATTTTGAGTCAACCTTATTTATGGAAACATCATGCTGTATAAGAGTCTAGGCTTCATAGTGTTATTATTACCTTGGACATGAAATTGTACAGGATACTCGAGGTAGTCCCACCTACTGCCATTTCCTTGATCTCTACAAAGCAATGCAGGAAGGTCATCTCTCAGACCAAGAAGTTTGTCTTCTTCGTGATTCGATCTCAAAGTGAGTGGAAGGTTGTAGCCACATCCATGGCCTCTGCGATCGAAATCTCCATGCAACAGAAGAAAGTGGATGAGGTTGTGGAAGAATACAAAGACATCTTCTCCCCACCCACTGTGGTACCTCTGCACTGTCAAGTCAAGCATTCAATTGATCTGACCCTTGAAGCACCGCTACCCAATTGGCCAGTATATCGCTGATCTCTGTTAGAAAACGAGGAGATCAAGCGTCAGATCCAAGAACTGCTCCAAAGGGGGCACATCTGACCCAACTCATCACTGTGTGGAAGCCCAATCCTGTTTGTGCAGAAGAAAGACGGGACCTGGCAAATCTATATCGATTACCGGGCCATAAATAAAATCATAGTCAGGAACCGGTACTCGATTCCCCAAATCGACGATCTCCTTGACCAACTCAAGGGGGCCAAATAATTTAGTAAGATTGATCTAAAGTTTGGCTACCATCAGGTCCCAATAGAGCAAATAGATGTATGTAAAACTACCTTCAAGTCCAAAGAAGGCCTTTTTGAATGGTTGGTCATGCCCTTTGGTTTGATGAATGCCCCAACAACTTTCATGAGGATGAGGATGATATCTTGCGGCCTTTCACCAATTATTTTGTGGTGTTGTATCTGGATGACATCCTCGTATACCACAAGAATTGGGTAGAACACTTGCAACATATTCAGTAGGTTCTGCACACTCTACAACAACACAAGCTATATGCAAATTTGGAAAGATGATCCTTCGACATGGACAGGGTCCAGTACCTAGGCTACATTGTTGATGAGTATGGGGTTCATGTGGATCCAACCAAGATCCAAGTCATTCGTGACTGGCCAGCCCCAACCACACTCACTGAACTTCATAGCTTTTTAGGCCTTGCCAATTTCTATTGTAGGTTCGTGTTAGGATTTTCCCATATTGCATGGGCCGTCAGCCAAGTAACCGGGGGTGGTGGTAAGGAAAAGTTTGTTTGGGGTCTATCACAACATTAAGCATTCGATTATTTGAAACAATGCTTTTGCTCAACCCCAGTGCTCTCATTCCCGACCTACAAAAACCCTTTGAGATTGAGACAAATGCTTCAAACTATGGTGTGGGCGCAATTCTCACTCAACATGGAAACCTTGTGGACTATCATAGTGAGACACTATCAGATGTCTTTCGTAAGTAGCCTACTTACGACAAAGAAATATACTCCATTGTGCAATCTTTCCTCCAGTGGATGCATTGCATTCTTGGGAAGGAGACAATCATCCACACCGATCATAAGCCACTGCAGTTCATGTAGACACAAGGAAAATTGTAGAATGACCACCATCAGAAGTGGTCCACATACTTGCAACAATTCCATCTTAACATCAAGTATAAGACATGAAGCACCAACCGCGTTGCTAATTGCCTCAGCTTCCCTCCAATTGCAACACTCACCACAATGCTAAACTCTTGCGACCACAAGACCTCCAGATGGCCCCAACTCTATGAGAGAGATCCCGACTTCTCCGTCACCTACCAGATGCTGGGGGAAAACACAATTCTCCCTAATTTCCATCTTCATGACAGGTTGTTGTTCCATCTGGGTCATCTTTGCGTTCCATCAAGGGAGCGCGCAAAGATGATTTGGGAAGCCCACTACAATCGGTTGGTAGGACACTTCGGCGTAGAAAATACAGTGGCAATGCTGCAACAAAATTTCTATTGGCCAAAACTTTGACACGATGTCAACAAGTATATCAGGTCCTGCACTGCCTGGGCCATTACCAAATTGACCATTAAGAAACAAGGCATGTACACCCCTCTGCTTACTCCTGAAAGGCCCTGGGAATGCATCTCGATGGACTACATGTCGGGCCTTCTGTCAACCAAGCGGGGAAATGACTGTGTTTTTGTGGTGGTTGATCGTTTTTCTAAAATGACGATTCTAGCCGCCTACAAGAAGAGCATCACAACAGAGGCCATTGCCAAGATCTTTTTCGAATGAGTGTGGGTACAGTTTTGGATACCATAAACCATCATCTTAGACCAGGACAAACGGTTCCTCATCACATTCTGATCGATCCGTTATTCACTGTTGGACACCAAGTTCACCAAATCCATTGCCTTCCACCCCCAAACAGATGGCCAAACTGAGGTCATTAATCGGATGATCGTGCATATCCTGAGCATGTATAATTCCAAGCATCCCTGCACATGGGAGGTTCTTATATGAGCAACTAATATGTGACAATTACTACTCCCCACCTACCCCACCTATTTCTTTGTCTGTCTTTTATGATATAGCCCCAAATAGCATATTAGGACCAAACCAAGTCGAGTGACTACAGTAGATGGAACCCTGTTACAAGATGGGTGGTTTTTGATCTCTTGGACTATGAATATGCCATATTGATCGATGTAGAATCAATCGTGATGGTCATTTCGTTGATGTGACGAGACATCAGGGGGAGGTAACGTTCAATTCTCCTTCTATTCCCCTCCTTCGGAGAGAAATTTCTAACTAGACGGATTAGTGTTACTCTGACTTCGTAATCCTATTTTCGGAAAAAAAACGATCAGAAGTGGGTGAGAAAAAAATAAGTGGAAAAAAAAACCGAACCATTGGGGAACCCCCATTCTCACAGTTGGGGTCCCCCCGCATCTGTGGGTGGGGAACTGAAAGGCTGTAAGGGCTTGGGTGGGGGAACTCGATCTTAGCCCACCAAATCTATATACTATACGTTGCCCCTAATTATGGCCAAGCAAACCCACTATACTATGATGGTCCACCACTCAAGATAATAGCCCAAGCCCACCCTCAATAGAGAGGTTGAATCCTCAACAAACATGAACGCCCACCATCCCCCATATATATTCGTGCACTATATCACTATAATGAATGGGAGGTCGAGGTAGTCAAGTTTGGATTTTCTCACCCCTTAATATTTCTTGACCCGGGCACTCAATCACGTTGGTATGGGTATGCGAATGATCAACCTAATAGAAATTTTACCCTTCAGAGTGGCGAGACGAGGAAAGAAAGAAGAAAGAAAGAATTTTTAACGTCCACGAGGCTAAAAATAGTCTATGGAACAGATTGTTTTTCCATCTGCCTTTTGTGTTCGGCCCTTTTGAAGTTTTACAATAATCGCTCCCAGCTTCTCAACAAACTCTTTGCTGAATAGATTATCTCAAGAACTAGCTGCCAGAATACCTGCATAATTTTTCCTGCTGCCAGGATGTGGATCGAAACAATGATGGTTTGGGTCACGCCACGTATCAGTAGTAGGACATTCGAAATCAGCTGGGCGCGCTAGAAATTTCATTAGGAAACCTTTGATCGATAAGCGCTCCGGATCAATGGTGGAACATTTAAGATAAGCGAAGCTGAGAGATCACGATAAGATGGAGAGGGCATCTGGAACATAGGGATACAAGATATTGGGGTTGGACCATCGAAAATGGAAGTGACCGAAGTCAGCGAGCCGGGGTAAGTAAGCCGACGGGGTCTACAAGCCCCGCGTGGAGAATTCCTGACCCGACCATAATGATTGGTGCCTTTAAAAATGAATTCATGCTTCAGATTGATACTGAGATTGGGTTGTTCTGCCCACCATAAGCATCACCATAATTCACCTACCCCAAGCCAACAAGACCTCCCGCCCAGTGAACTATAACTTTAGGATTTGTACTTAGAAAAATGAATGCCCATCACTAGAATCAAATTCGTGTAGGGCTGAGAACTGGTTCCAGATTTGTTCTTCAATTGGTACCTAAGATAAGTGTGGATAGATAAACAAGCATGCAAAAATAGAACAAAGGCGGCATGAGCAGGAAGGAAGTTCTGATCGACATGTTCTTTTGCAATTATTGCGATGAATAAGTACAGAAATGAGTTTCGTTTTCACCGGTGCGGAGATCTCGAGTTGGTAGTGCTAGCGCCTCTGTTTGACGGATCAACGCTCCTATTGTTACCTCTATAGGCTGCAATGCTCACCATATATATATATATATATGCCCACTATATATTTTATTTTCTTTTGCATCGACATCTATTTCATCATCTACGTCATCTTCATTGGCATTGTTTTGGCATTCTATATGTTTGTGTTGGTGGGGGGCTTATTGCAGTGGGGTGGGAATCCCTTGTGTGTGTGCTAAAGTGTGGGTGTGGATGGAATAATGTCGGAATCTGTTTTCTATTGGAAAGGAAAGGAGGGAATCTGTTTTCCATTGGAAAAGAAAGGAGATAAATCGACCGAATGTGGAGGGGAATATCTCACAAGATTTTCAGGGGTATAAATAACTCGGAGGGATGAGGTCTGATAGGACTTTGAAGAGGAAAGAAAAAAGATTTTTATTTGAGGCGTCCAAGAATCAAAGAAAACAATGGATATATATTACTTTTTGAACACCCAAGCATAGTTTTCAAGTAGTTTAGGCCAATATATATTCATCCCACTTTCTCCCATTCAATTTAAGTGACTCCGCAGGGGCATATATATTATAGGGTCTTGGGTTCCCTCGGGGGGAAATGATGATGAGTGTGCATTGGGTTTGTTATCCCCATTTTGTGGATAACTAAGGAGATGATGTCTCGAGGCCTTCAAGTTGCAGATATGGAGTGCCAAGAGACTACATGACCAACAATACGCTTTGCACAGATGGAAAACCCACTCACCACCACATATGGTCACATGTTTACAAATGACATCCACCACACCAGTTGGTTTCTGGAAGGCAATGGGCTTTGCTCCATGAGGTACGAGTCAGTATTATGGTGAGCATCATTTCAATACCTAAGCCATTTGATTATGTTGTATCTTAGATTGCTTTAGATTTCATGATATGTGCTTGGACATTATGTTTTTTTCCCTGCTTCACCTTGGTGGTTGATATTATGCCCTAGTAAGTGGTCTTCTTTGGGAATGGGTTTGCTACTGGGAAATCCCTTAATTAGCCATCGTACCATTCCCAGCCATACTTACCATTTTCCATCATTATTACCCTCCGTTTCCTTATCTCTTGGGATTTTAGGGTGTATTCACCCAATAAGGGGTTGTCCCTCATTCTATGGGAAGAAGGGGCTAAAGGCCCAGAGGAGTTGGTGTTGGGTAAAAGATAAAATCCATATGTAAACCTTCCAGATGTTTCGCCCAGGGATCACCCAAGAAAGCAATAAAACACTTATATTTAAATAAAAGGGGACCCATAATATAACAAAGAAATGCCTGAAAGGTAGATTGAAGGATATGAGGTCTCATCATGAGCTGACCTATCATGTCGATGGATATCTAGTGGTATGACATTGCCATTATCTGGTCACCAAACCAAGGCAGTGACTCTCAGTTGCATGGCTGGGAGAAAGGGGATCTCATCACGAGCCAACCTTCTCATTTCCATTAGGCATTTGTGGGTGATATTGCCACCATTTGGTCACCACGCCAGGGCAATAACCTTCAACCTCTGCTTGTGCTAAAGAAAATGTAAAGAAAGAAAGATAAAAGACAAATAATGGGCTTGGAAAAAGTGCATTGTGGAAGAAGGTACCACACACCCTCTACAAAGGCACGCATGAATGCGACACTATGAACCCTTGTATGTCATGAGTGTTATGCCCATTGAGTCTTGACCCCATCCACCTAATACACTCTACATGGCTTAGAGAGGGAACTCTTGGAGGCTCTTCTTGACCTAGGGCAAGATCTACCCAATAGGACATCTCGTCAACCCTCCCATACTTAAGCTTGACAAGTCGCATAATGTCTTTGAGCTGTCAATTGTTTGATATGGTAATCTTTGATGCACATGCTTAGATGGCTTGTTTATTGATTGGATCCACTTATCATGATGTTATGACTTGAGATCCTTGGAGGGCGTGTCCATTTGTTTTTGCAGGACCTAACTGGTGGAAAGTTTTGGGAGAACAAGCCTAGCTTGGGCTCCCATGGGGCTACAAGCCCACATGTTGGATGCCAGGGGCTCACATGCCAGATGAGAGAGAGATGACTTGGATGGCCTAGATGATGACTTGGATGACCTAGCCCACCCATTGCTTGCTAAGCGATTTTCTCAGGAGGGGAAAAATGCCCCACTTTTGAGCATGACATCATGGTATTGGGGGTGTGGGCTTGGTGGTGAGGTGCCACTCACTTGCACTTGGACGTTTTGGGGAGAAGAGGGTTTTCACCAAGAAGAGATCATCTAGATGCTTGACACATGGCCTTGGGAGGCCCTTCCATCCTTCTCCAGCACCAATGACCTCCTCAAAGTGGCAAAACGTCCCCTAAAGGGGTGACATCATCCTTAATTAGGGTTTAATTTGTGCAAAAGATGAAATTTTAAGTGAATTGTTTCATATTATTGTGTTAAGGGGGAAAGATTAGGGTTGTTGACCCCTAATATTGTGTTTTTCTCCTTATTTTGTGGACAAGCCATGTTGGCTAAGTTTTGTATAAATAGAGATCATAAGATCTCAAATTAAATCATAACTTTCCTCTCACAAGAGTTTTGGTCTGAAATTTTTGGCCTCCTTATCTCTTTAGCTCTTGTGCACTTGTGTATGGCTGAATTTTTGAATGGTTAATTGAAGAAGTGATGCGCTAGCCTTGGAAGGTTATTCTATAGCTCTTGTGGTGGATTGTTTTAGCATCTCTCTTGATCTTGGTATGGTTTTTTCCCTCTTGCTATCATTTTATTCAAGTCAAGTATTGTTATGCTAGGAACTAGGTGGGAAGTATAAGGGCATACACCCCCACCATAGTCTTCACCATTTTTGCTTCATTTTATTGTTTCATCTCATTGACAAGGGTTTGCTAAGAGAAGTGTAAGGGCATACACCCTCTTAGCTTAAACCCTAGCTTAGTGAAACTTGCCTTGGGAAGTAAAATGGCTTACGCCCCCAAGGAGGTAGCTTCTCTAAGCTCCTTGTGACTCCATTAACCCAATGGTAAAGGCACTAGTCATATTTTGTTGCATTGGAGATATAAATTATAGCGTTGGGAAACGTGAATTTCGATCTTTTTACTTCTTGCAAAAGTGGATTGTCTTCCTTGTACCTTGGGCACCTCACAGACACTAGGGCGTCCTCATCCAAGGGATACTTATTTCTGTTGTTATACATTTTCATCTTCAGCCATTAGGGCTACAAAAACCCTAACATACTTGCTTTAATAACTCTCTTATCAACCATTGTTTTTTCCTCAAAGTTTGCACACTTACTCTACTTGTCCTAGTGCACTTTTTAACAACTTTTGAGAGGATTCTAGTGGCTTATTTTATTGCTGTAATACATTGAATGTTACAGAAATAAGGCTGATATAATCTGCTGCAGACCACTGTTTACAACAACCTTATCTTTTGTGCTAGAAATTTGGCTTTTCACCTTGAGTTTAGCTAGTCTTTCTCTTGTATTTTCTACTTGATATCTAGCACTCATTGAGCATATTCTAGTATTATTTATTTTCTGATATATAATGTTATATACTGCTGCAAATTAGGGACAAAAATATTAACTTGCTGATCCAACTAACATATACTGTTGCAAAGTGTCTTTTCTTGTGTCTTGGGCAGATACACTCATCTAGAAAAACACTATACTTGTGGGGCAGTCATTTCTTAACTTGAAAGGAATCTCTCCCTACCTTTATTTCCATTTAGACTTGACCTATAGGGTCTCCATTTCCATTTCCTTCCATCTTTGTCTCAATCCCCCTAGGGTCACCAGGATCGCCTCCCTAGAGTGACCTAGTCACCCTTGAAGTGCGGGACCTACATCGAGGTGACATTGGGTGTAAGATTCCCATAGTTATAGCAATTGTTCCTTGGTTGGGTTGGGATTTTACCAAACTACAACTTGTGCCATAACATGGTTTATACCCCATAATCATTGTTCGAGACCTCTGAACAATGATGGTTTCGATACGGGCAAGGTGTTTCACTAGATCATACTTTCCTTCGAGTACTCTCTCTCTATAGTACATACTCTTTAGCGGGGTCATAACCTCAACAACTTATAATATATATTGTCCATGCTCTATTCGACATCATACCAACCACCCTCGGAACTCGTGCTGCATAGGCCAAGCAAGTCCGTAGTGTATCTAAGGTGACCCAAGCTCACACACACACACACACACAGACACACACACACACACATGGGGCTACTCGATATGGGACTACTACTTATTAGGGGCAACCAACCTATGGATGGTGTTTGGATGGATGGTATGGATGTTATTTCCCCCCTATCTATGGATCTATCTCTGGACCATGAGGCGGGGAGACCACGAATGAATTGAATATAGGCTTTGTTCTACCTCTGTATAGGCTTTGTTAAAACTCAGCAAGCCCTTGGTTTT
Source organism: Picea engelmannii (assembly GCA_009831015.1). NCBI lineage: Eukaryota > Viridiplantae > Streptophyta > Pinopsida > Pinales > Pinaceae > Picea > Picea engelmannii. Next base: position 151,694 of record ML809481.1, on the reverse strand, counting down.
TGTAGTGGGATTGGTCATCCAGAATCGTGTGGGCTTTGTTCAAGCTTGTGTAGGATTTGTTCAACCATTTGGTTCGAGAGATGGAACTCTTAAAATGCATAGGGATGGAGACCAACCAATACTTCCACTGAGAAATACTTCCCTTTCCTTACACGGAACAATCCTTCTATTGAGGTTGAGAATGAATGGATCTACTGATGTGAAGGATGGGGATTCATAGATCTTTGGGTGTAGTCGTGGACCGATCCATTTCACCGTTATCTCACCTCATCTCCCAGATCAATCCAAGCCCGAATATATATTACGAATCATTCCTGTTATCCCCTAGCCTACATATAACTAATGAGATCACATCTCAAGGCCCATAGGTCTTAGACATGGAGTACCGAGAGCCAGACGAATTGAGCATGGCCTTGAAGGGCCCCTCTTTTCTTCAGTGCAGTCCACGTATCACTAACAACAGTATCCATCACACCAACCTGGTCTTGAAGTAGCAGTGAGTCTTGCTCCATGAGGTAATCAGTCCGGGTATCATGGTATGTATCACTTTAATTTTTGAAGCACTTGAACATGTTGTATTGAATCCTTCATTTCATGACGATTGCTTGGAAATTATGCTCTTTTCCCTGTTCATACCTGGAAGGATTACATGGTGCCCTAGTAAGTTGATTTCCCTTTAGGATGGGTTGCTACTAGATGGATCTGTGAAAATTCATCATCCGTTCCCTCCATACTTACCACTTTCCATCTTTATTCCTTCCATCTCCCCTATCCTTGTTTGGGCATTGGGATAGGCTACACTAGGAAGGGTTGTACCTTACATCATGGGAAGAAGGGGCTAAAGGCCCATAGGGTAAAAGTAGCTGGTAAGAGTTAAAAGCCAATTTTGAAACCTTCGAGATGCTTCGCCGAGGGATCCCCGAGAAAGTAGTGAAAATATTCTCAATAAGAAAAGGGGACCCACAAGATAACATAAACACTCAAGGTACCAGTTGAGGGATAGGAGGTCTCATCACGAGCTGACCTATTATGACCATGGGAATGTAGTGGTATGACATTACCACCTATCTGCTCACCAAACCAGGGTAGTGGCTCTTGGTGGCATAACCAAGAGAAAGGGGGTCTCATCACGAGCAAACCTTCTCATTTCCATGAAATGTTTATGGATGATGTTGTCATCTCTAGTCATCAAGCCAGGACAGTGGCCCTCAACTATTTCCTTGAAGTACAAGAGCAAAAGATCAAAATAAATAAAGCTAAGAATAAAAGGCAATGAATGGGATGGGAAACAATTTCATTCATGACAAGGTGCAATTCTCCCTCCACAAAGGCACCCATAGGTAAGACTCTACATTTCCCTATTATCACATGCACCCCATGCCCAAATATTTACCCCATGCCACCTCATACACTTACATGATTTGGACTAGAATCCACCTGGGAAACACCCCAAACTTAAGGGGGATTAGCCCAATAGGACACCCCAGACCCTCTCCAAACCTAACTTTTCAAATTGCATAACGTCTTTGATCATTTGTTTGGGGTTGAAGGGGGTTTGATGCACATGTTCAAGAAATTTAATTATTAGATGTGATTTACATGCTATCATACTTGTGACTTATGAACCCCTGGAGGGTGTACTTGTTTTTTTTTGTAGGATCTTGCCCGATGGACATGTACACATGAGGAAACGATTAACTCGAAACTTCTTGAGGGCTCAAAGCCCACAGATGGATGTTGGAACCCCAACCAAGGGGTAATAAGAGATTGAAGGATTGCACATTGAAGGAAGAGGATGTTGCCTTTGGAGACACCCTGGTAGGCCTAAATAATGAGAGGCCACCCTTCTCCACCTGGACGTTGGCTTTGGAGACCTTGGACGTCACCCTAGTATCCCCATGACATCACCCAGAGCTAGTGTTTGACATTGAGATATGTTGGGCTGCAGTTTTGGCACGTGTGGCATGGAGGAGGGCCTTTGGAGGCCCAACGTTTTGTTAGATGACCTCAACGTCTCATGGAGGAGGCCTAACATCACTCTAGGAAGGATGACGTCACCCTCTTTAGGGTTTTAATGTTGAAAATTGATTTAATTTTGAATTTTAAGAGAAAATTGACATGTAGGCTATGTTTTATGAAAATACACAACCGTTGGATTAATTAGCCAGGATTTCCCATATAAATATGGTTGGCTAAGTTCATTTTTACATCATAACTTGTCATTGGAAGACAAGAGGTCTGAAATTTGCACCCTATTGGGGTCATTGGATGAAGTAGTGAGGCGCCACTCTTGTTTAAGGCTTGTATTTGCAGCTTGGATCAATTTTTGGAGTTTTATGGTGATGTTTCATGGTATACTCATGATTATTCTTGGTGCAAGTAAGTAAAATCTGCATTTTGTCATCTATTGAATGGTTTATTGTATAGTTTTATTTTCTCATACACGATTATGAAATTGCATGGTGTATTTAATGCTTGAAGTAAGAAACTTAAGTTACTACTTTCTTACTTTTATTTGCCAAGATTTTCACTAAATTGATCTAGTAACTACTGAAACCCTAGAGCCCTAAATTGCTAACACTATAAGGGTTTGCATTTGGTTATTGTTGCATAAGTTCTACTCCTTAAAAAGGCTAAGGAGAACAAGGTGCTAGGGCCTAGAAGTGCCTACACCCTGGCACTTTATCTCTTGAGGTCAAAATCTAGGACTTAAGTTGCTACTCCTAGATTTTTTCCTTCTTAGACTAAATTTGTGTATCATCATAAATTAGCAACCTTAGAAGAAGCCACCCTCCTTGACTCCATTTACCCTTGAAAGACACTAGTCCTCTTCTCTTACTTCTTGATAAGACTACCAACCTCAACTCAAATTCTTCCACTTGATACTCTACTAATTTACTAACCTAGTATAGATTACTAACCACTAAGTCTGCTGCTGCTAAAATCACTGTTACAACTTCTTCTTAGCAGCCTTATCAAGCCTATTAACTAAGTAAACTAACCCAGAAATTGCACAAGCCAAATCACTATCATTTTGAGGCTTTAAACTATCTTTGCTACTATTCTAAAGGTGCATTTATGAAGCTATTATAAATAACCTTGCTGCTATTGTAACTATTGTTATAGCCACTGTTTGCAGCCTTTATCAGCCCATACTAACAACAAAACTGCCCAGAAACTTGTGTTAGGAAAATTGCTATCATTAAGTGCTAAAAGTGTGTGTTATTTCCTTAGAAAAGTACTCTTTTCTGAAGTGGTTTGCTGCTGTCATAGCTATTAAATTGCTGCTGTTACAAACACTTTGACAACCCTTTTTTAAGTCATTTATTGACATGTTTTAATCCTGAAAATTGTGAGTGACAAAGTATTATCAATTTTGCAAGACCTTTTGTATCTTTTCCTTGTCATCATAACTTGCAATTTTAAAGATACATTGTTGATGCTATAATCTCATCTTTATTGTATATAACTTGTTCTAGTAGCATATACAATTTGTCTAAGAAGTCATTGATTATAATCATTAATATCATTGTTGCTACTAACGTTTGATGTTTCATTGGTAAAGGGAAGGTACAAACCCATTTTCACTTTCCCTTGTCCCTTTAAACTTTATCCAAGTGACTTCTTCTGTTGAGTGACCTAGAGAGAGGGGTGGGTTATCACCGTGTCTTTCTTCCCTTCATAAACTAACTAGGTCCTGGGACGTCTCACTTGGAGTGAGGTTTTCCTCCTCCTAAAGAGAAAGAGGTGTTGAAATATTGTAACTACAAAGAGTATTCTATTTATTATTTATGTATTATTCATTAGATCAATCCCCTTTTGTGGATTGATCATGTCGAGCATTGTAAATGACCAAATCCCCTTTTCCGGATTGGTCAAACCCTAATTGTAATAAGCAAAATGAGAAGTCCGCCCCCATAATTAATTAAGGTGGTTCTAACCACCCAGAAAGAGAAGTCATCCCTGCCAGTGAAAAGACACTTCGTTTTAGCTCCTGCCAGATTGTGTAAATAAAGGAGGCTAGCGCCTCATTTGTTCACTCACTCACTTGATCATCAGAGCGCAAGTTTGGAGCTGCAGTTGGAGAAGAAGGAAGAGAGAGAGAGGCACATTACTTGGAGAGGAATTTCTGTAATGTTTGGTTTATTCTCTTGGCATTGTATTGGCTATCTATATTAAGGAAGTTTTTGCTGGGTTTTCTCCCCCATGAGGGTTTTCTAGGATAAATGACGTTTCTCTTGTGATTGTGTATTTCTCAGTGATCCTATCTATGATATGGTTATCTAGTGAATTGAAAAGAAAAGTAATAATAGCTTAAAATCTAACATGGTATCAGAGCTAAGATGAAGAGAGCATCTTTCACAAGAAGAAGAACGTCACTATTGCCGTACATGAAAATTAAGGTTTTTTTATTGAAGAGGAATTTCAGCCCAAGAGCCATCTAGAAAAGTGCGCCCTAGCCCAAGGAACTCTTTGGCACCTTCAACACACCTTTTCAATGGTTAGATCTCCTGAAAAGTGAAACCCTAGTTTTCTCCAGTAACAGAAGTACCGGAAAACCAGTAGTACCAGAGTACCATAAGTACCAGAAAACCAGAAGTACCAGAAAACCATAAGCACTAGTCCAGAAATCCGCTGGTAAAGTTTGAAGGGTCAAAAGTTGGATTTTTTGAAATCTAAACACACTAGGCTACTCGCCTCAGCCAAGCGCACCTCCTGGTAAGTTCAAAATTCAATTTTGAGCACTTTAATTTTTTGGTCATTTTCCTAGCTCCAGGTAAAATATGTCTGCAAGCACTAAGCTTGTTGACAAGCTAGAAGGTGTGGAAAACTTCCGTGCCTGGAAGTATAGGATTGGAATCATTCTTGAAGAGAATAACGTAGCAAGATTCGTTAAAGAATAAGTACCCGAACCCGCCGATGCTGCAGCTAAAACAAAACACCAAAATGACACAATTAGGGCCAAAAGAATCATTGCAGATTCTATCAAAGATCACTTGATTCCTCAAGTGTCGTCAAAGAAGACTCCAAAAGAAATGTTTGATGCCCTAACTAGATTATATGAAGGAAATAACATAAATCATAAGACAAATCTAAGAACTCAACTCAAGAATACAAGGATGCAGAATGGAGAATCAATCTAGAAATATTTCTCCAGAATATCATAATTCAAAGAACAACTAGAAGCAATTGGAGATACTATATACGAAGACAAACTCATAATGATGACCCTTAATGGTCTCACAAGAACTTGGGATGCATTCATCCAAACGATTTGTGCCAGAAAGGAGAAACTACAATTTGACAGTCTTTGAGAAGAATGTATTCAAGAAGAATCAAGGGTAGCTAACCGAGAAGCGTTACTATCAAGAGATGAAGATCAATCCCTAACTACTCACACTAAAGGAGGAATAAAGAATTCTTGCTTCCAGAAAGAAAATCATAAGCAGTCTCAACCCCAAAACAAATTCATACATAAAGAATCTCAACCAAGGAGATTCTAGAAGTTTTAGAAAGCACAAAGAAAAGGAAAAGTTTTCTCATCCTACAAATGTTACCATTGTGACAAGATGGGACATATTGCGAAACATTGTCCAGCTGGACGAGAAGAATACAAGAAGAAAAACAAGAGGTATCATGCCCATGCAATTGAAGATGAAGAACCACCCACAAAGATGATAAAATAATGAATTGAAGACTATGTATTAATCTCAGACCTCTCATGATCAATATCACCTGGTGAGGACACATGGCTCATTGATAGTGGTGCTTCCAAGCACATGTCAGGTCAAAGAGACATTCTCTCTTGCCTTTCAGAAAATAAGTTTTCTCAGAAAGTTACACTTGGAGATAATTATCAATACCCCATTAAGGGAGTAGGAGAATCAAATTACAAGCTTAATTCATGAACTCCAATGAAGATGAAGGATGTACTCTATGTACCAGGTTTGACAAAGAACTTACTCTCCATATCGACTTTAGAAAAGAAAGGCTTTAGAGTTTCTTTTATAGATGGAGAAGTTCTTATGTGGGCCAAAGGAAAAACCATGGAAGAAGCAATTGTTATTGGAAAAGAAGAAGGTGGCTTGTATAAGCTAAAGGGTCGCTCATAAGCAACCATGACCCACTCCATTGAGAATCCATGTGAACTTTGGCATAGAATATTAGCCCACATCAACTACAAGGCATTACCATATGTAAGCAAGGAAGTCACAGGTCTACCAGAGCTCAAGGTTGACCATGAAGGTGTGTGCAATGGATGTGCACAAGGGAAGAACGTCAATAACCCTTTTCCTAAGAGAGACAGTAAAGCAGAAGGATTCCTATAACTCATTCACTCAGATGTGTGTGGACCAATGCCATCATCCTCCATTAGTGGGTATGCATACTATGTATATTTTATTGATGACTATTCTCGTAAAACCCGGGTCTACTTTTTGAAATCAAAAGATGAAGTGTTCAGTAAATTCAAGGAATTCAAAGCCTTGATAGAGAATCTTTCTGAAAGAAATATCAAGATACTCAAGTTAGATAATGGAGGAGAATACACCTAAAAAGAGTTTGTAAACTTTTTCAAAGATGTCGGGATAAAGAGGGAGCTCACCACTCCCTACAATCCTGAACAAAATGGTGTAGCAGAAATAAAGAACATAACTATAATGGAAGCAATGAAGACCATGATCCATGATCAAGATATTCCAATGTGCTTATAGGCAGAAGCAACAAAAAACAACAATATATGTGCATAACAGATTGTCCCATAGTGCACTTGGGTTCAAGACCCCAGAAGAGATGTTCTCCGGAAAGAAGCCAGAAGTAAACCATCTCAAAATATTTGGCTGCCCAATATTTGTACATATTCCAAAAGAGAAAATAACCAAGCTAGACCCTTCGGGAAAGAAGGGAATATTTGTTGGATACTGTGAGGTCTCCAAGGCCTTCAGAGTTTATATACCAGGTTACCATCATATTGAGCTCAACAGGGATGTAACCTTTGATGAATATGCAACACTCAAGAAATCAATAAGATGCCAGCTTGAAGAAGAATATGAAGAGGAACTTGTAGCTCCCAGAGTTGTAAAACCAGTGAGGGAAGTCATAGATTCCCCTGATGAGGAGATTCTAGAAGATCATGACATAGTAGAATCTCAAGAACCTTCCCAGATGACGATCTCCCACAAGAGAAAGCCAACCTGGGCAAGGGAACTTAATCAAGATGGAGAGAAGTACGGTTTCCGCGAAGGAACCATGAGACAAGTGAGGAAACCAAAGCCATTCTCCAGTTATATGGCTTTGATGTGTGATCTCTTAGAGAAGGAGCCTACCTGCTTTGAAAAACCAATTCAGAAGAAAGAATGGGCAGATGCCATGACAGAGGAATACCAATCCATTATAAAGAATGATGTATGGGAAATAGTTCCCAGACCGAAGAGCAAGGATGTGGTATCTTCCAAATGGATTTTCAAAATAAAACATGCTGCTGATGGAAGTATTGAGAAATATAAAGCAAGGTTCGTTGGTCGTGGCTTCTCTCAAAAGGAAGGCATTGACTATGAAGATACATTTTCTCTTGTAGCTAGATACACTTCGATCATAACCATCATAGCCCTTGCAGCTAAGATGAAGTGGAAGTTACACCAGATGGACGTGAAAACTGCCTTCTTGAATGGTGTCATTGAAGAAGAAGTGCATATAGAACAACCTCAAGGATTTGAAGTTGAAGACAAGAAGACTCATATCTACAAGTTGAAGAAGGCTCTGTATGGATTGAAGCAAGCTCCTAGAGATTGGTATGGAAGGATTGACAGTTTTTTGACAAGCTTGGGCTTTACCAAGAGTAAAACAGATTCTAACCTTTACTTCAAGGTTATGAATGTTGAGCCTGTTATATTGCTGTTGTATGTGGATGCCTTATTCTTAACTAGAGAAGAAAATCTCATCACTGAATGTAAGAAGAAGATCGCTGCAGAATTTAAGATGAAAGACCTTGGCCCAATGCACTATTTATTAGGTCTTGAGGTATGACAGAGCCCAGAGAGGATCTTCCTTAACCAAGGGAAGTATGTTGTTGAAATACTGAAGAGATTTGATATGTTGGAGTGCAAGTCCATGAATACACCCATGGAAACAAAGTTGAAGCTCCTGGTTGACTCTTCGTCAGAATTGATTGATGCTACGCTATATAGACAGATCATTGGATCGTTGATGTATCTACTGAACATCAGGCCAAATATCTGTTTTGCTGTGAACACCTTGAGTCAGTTTTTGGTAGAACCCAAACATGTTCACCTAGTTGTTTCAAAACATGTGATGAGGTACCTTAAGGGTACATTAGATTGTGGTCTCAATTATGATGGAGATCATGACTTCAGACTGAGTGGATATACTGATTCAGATTGGGTTGGAAGTGTCTCTGACAGAAAGAGCACTTCAGGATGTTGTTTCAGTCTGGGGTCAACCATGATCTCATGGCAGAGTAGGAAGCAATCGAACATTTCTCTCAGCATGACAAAAGCATCATACATTGTTGTATGTTCTGCCTGTTGTGAAGCCATATGGCTTCGGAAGTTTTTGACAGGTCTATTCGATCTAGAGGTGGAAGTAACCTTGATCCTATGTGATAACCAGAGCTGCATAAATATGACCGAGAACCCTGTGTTCCATGACAAGTCAAAACACATAAAGATCCAATATCATTACATTCATGATATGGTGCAGAGAGGATCCATAAAGCTCCAATATGTTAGCACAGATGAACATGTTGCTGATGTGTTGACCACGCCTCTATCTCATGTAAAGTTTGAGCACTTTCAAGATAAGCTTGGTGTAGTCCATAAGGACCTCCCTCGAAAGGGGGAGTAGTGATGTGATGTCAGCCCCATGATGATGATGTGCTAGCCTAGTGCTGATGATGTGCCAACCTCGTGCTGTGATGATGTGCCAGCCTAGTGCTGTGATGATGTGCCAGCCTAGTGCTGTGATGCCAGCCTCGTGCTGATGATGTGCCAGCCTCGTGCTGTGATGATGCGCCAACCTAGTGCTGTGATGCCAGCCTCGTGTCGATGATGTGCCAGCCTCGTGCTGTTATGATGTGCCAGCCTAGTGCTGTGATGCCAACCTCGTTCTGATGGTGTGCCAACCTCGTGCTGTGATGATGTGCCAACCTCGTGCTGTGATGATGTGTGCCAACCTCATGCTGTGATGATATTGTGTTTCCAGTCTCGTACTGTGATGCCAGCTTTGCGCTGATGATATTCTGTAGCCATCTTCGTGCTGTGATGCCAACTTCGTGATGAAGACTCTCAGCCTAGTGCTAATGTTGATGATGCTCCAACCTTTGTGCTGTGTTGTTGCTGCTATTGATGATGAGAAAAACTTTCGATGATTATAGATATGCTAGTCAGTGTTCCAAGATGCTGTTGATGATGTTTCCCTCTCTCTCGCCTGATGCTGTTGTAGAATACCCTTATTGTTAAGGGGGAGTGTTGAAATATTGTAACTGCAAAGAGTATTCTATTTATTATTGATGTATTATTCATTAGATCAATCCCCTTTTGTGGATTGATCATGTCGATCATTGTAAATGACCAAATCCCCTTTTGTGGATTGGTCAAATCCTAATTGTAATAAGCAAAATGAGAAGTCACCCCCCATAATTAATTAAGGTGGTTCTAACCACCCAGAAAGAGAAGTCAACCCTGCCAGTGAAAAGACACTTCGTTTTAGCTCCTTCCAGATTGTATAAATAAAGGAGGCTAGTGCCTCATTTTCTCACTCACTCACTTGATCATCAGAGTGCAAGTTTGGAGCTGCAATTGGAGAAGAAGGAAGAAAGAGAGAGGCACATTACTTGGAGAGGACTTTCTGTAATGTTTGGTTATTCTCTTGGCATTGTATTGACTATCTATATTAAGGAATTTTTTGCTGGGTTTTCTCCCCCACGAGGGTTTCCCATGATAAATGATGTGTCTCTTGTGATTGTGTATTTCTCAGTGATCTTATCTATGCTATGGTTATCTAGTGAATTGAAAAGAAACCTAATAATAGCTTAAAATAAAACAAGAGGTACCCTATTGGGGTGACATCGATAGGACTACCTCCGTGTTACGTCAATCTAAGCCTACTTTCCTTCAGGCTTTGGGAAAGTATAGATTGTGCGATAACAATTCCATTTGAAAAGAATTGATCGAATTCAGCTGTGAAAAAATACAATACATATACAATACCTATTTTCTATCTATCTATATATAGATAGTTCTAGCCAATCCAATATGTTATGTTTATGGCAAAAATCAGACCCATAAAACACTTACACTTCTTAGACCAACACTTCTTTCTATTTGGACGTGTTCCGGTAGCGAGATAGAAGATATTATCTGTGTGACCGACTCAGAATGAATCGAAGGGGGATACATATAGGTCAACAACAAACACTTTGATACTTCAATACTTTTATAGGTAAACTATGGGCATAAATCAATCTTTCATGATCAACCCCAGGAATCAGTCTTACACAACCGACCTGAATATATATATTATTGCAAATCAATTGATTGTAGCTGCTCGTTTGTGGTATGATATTATGGTATATTAGGGTTTGTGGTCTAATAAGATGTAAGGATTTGTAGGTTATGGTATGATATCATAGCTGCTCATTCTTGGTATGGTATGATGTTAGGGAAGTAATCACCAACGATATTTTTCTGACCTCCCCTAAAGATGCTATTGCGATCTATTGATTTTGAAATGCAGGTAATCTAACTAAGTATCGATTGCAACTGGATTTCAAATCCAATCCGAACTGGATGTGTTATCACTTATGGTCCCATATATTATATATTTTAAGTTTTGCTAAAGAGATACCTTAAAAAATCTATAGTATTGGGGGCACTAAGAAATAATTATTCATGTCTATATTTCTTTTTTTGGGGGGGTGGATGGGGAAGCAAGCCACGTTCGACTTGCATGCATGTGTTGAGAATATATCTTCAAAACATTTATGTTGTTTTGAGACAATTCCTTTAGGATGTTCTGATTCCTGAAGACTAATGAGATCTCTTTTTTTGAGTAAGTAATGCCATAAAATATAGAAATAATATGCTGCTAAGGGGTAATAATTGTGATATGTTTAGGTCAATTATAATGCCAACCTCCCCTCCCATTATAGATAGAGAGATATTTGTTTTGAGGGGCAAAGAGAGATCTTGAGGGAAGAAAAGAAATCAATGGGGCCAAGCCTATAAGAAAAGAAAAAAGAGTTTGGTCATTCTTTATTTCTTTATAGATGTAATTACGCTTTAGCATCGTATGGGATATCCTCTCTCATAATGGATCGTACCAGGATATCGTATATAGAGAGAATTTGAAAGCACGACTCTTCAAATTTGAGGATATTTAGAATAAAGACCAATGGGAGAGGGAAGAAAATAGGCTATAACGAAGAATTCACTTTATTTATTTCCTTGGTTTGGCCTGGAAAGTATTTTAATGGATCTTCCTTGATGTATGAAGTCGCTCTCCCGGCGTAGGAGGGCCACCATATATGTCGACCAAGAAAAGAAATAAGTAAGTGTAGCCCAATGTCCCTTGCTTTCTGAATAAGGGCCTAATAGCTACAATGAAAGGGGGACTTATGTAACGAAGTGTCTTCCCTATGTTCAACACAACTACAATAGAGCCATACATAGCTCAACTGACCACAACCCCTTTCAGGTGGGGATGGGATTTCAACCATTGGGTCCCATAGATGTTTCACTATCCCTTGCGTCCACCCATGCAGACTCGTCCCATGCTCAAACTGAAACCGAAAAAGCTACCCGATTCATTGAGCGGATCCAACACATCCGTCAATAGGTTCAAGATATTTTTAAAAAGTCCAATACCAAGTATAATCAACACCATGACCAACACCGGGTGCCACACAAGTTTTAGGTGGGAGATAAAGTTTGTTTCCACTTGCAGAAAGAATTCCTTACGTGGCCTCATCAGAAGCTTCGTCCACTTCGATATGGACCTTACACCATCACCATGAATGTGGGTGATAATGATTTTGAGCTCAACATTCCCCACTTCCTTGGCTTGCATCCAATATTTAATGTGTACCTCCTTCGACCATATTTTCCACCATTATTGGACACCTGAGAGAGAAAAGAATAGTTGACACCCACAAAGATCAACCTTTACTGCATGGAACATGAATCCATTGATCAGATCGTGGACACACAGGTCAAGGGAACTTTCCAACAGAGGATCCATCTTTATTGGGTTGTCAAAGTAGGGCAGCTCCTGCACCAAGGCAAGTGGCTCACTTGGGGCCAAATTCAACAGAAATTTCCTCATCTGATGGGGGAACTAAATGCAATGGAGACCATTTATTCCTAAGGGGGGAGGATTTATCCAGGTGGATTTCGGTGGCCACCCACCTATTCCAACTGGATCACTTACAAATTTCATCTTGGTGGGTTTTTTCTAGCTTTTCGAGCCCTAAATTTTCGGGGCCGTTTTGAGGCCCTAAACAACGTTTTTTGGACCCACCATAGTGACATCAGAGATTGAGTTAGAGTGTGAAGACATAATTTGTATTCCTTTGATAGACCTTTCCAACGGGATATGGCGCGCCTAAAACTAAGATCGTATGCAAAAGTTACGACCCCGAGAAGTTAATGTACTAACTTACTCCAACGGGGCCCACATGGCTTTTGATGCTTCATATCCTAGGGTTAGGTTTTTGGATGTCTAGGGTTTTGGCATTCATGTTTGATGTAAAAAGGCCTTTGGAGCCTCATTGTAATCATCTTCTTGCGAATGAGTGCAACCATCACATCTCTTCTCAGAGATAAGTTGCCACCATTCTAGCAAGTTTGTTTCAATCCGCATTTTACAGTTTCAACACATTTCTTTATTAATAGAAGCCAAGTTTTACTATATCTCTGTTATTTTTCATTGAATCTCTGTGTTAATAATATAGACATGTATTCATTTCATTCTGCTCATAAAATTTGGATTATAATAACAGTTCGTGACAAAACATTACATAACCTTCTACTCAATATATAACTATCCATAGAGAATAGTAACTACCTACGAGCCCCTTGTAATGAGGGACAACCAACTAATTTGGGCCTTATTAATAAAAAAGACCCTTTTTACAATGAATGACTATTAAGTAACTATTTAATGGGCCTTATTCAAGGAAGGTGGCCTCATACATTAATAAAGTATCTAAGTAAGGGGGTTAGGGTAGGACCCTAAAATGCCCTCCTCCTTCGAAAGCAATGTTTTCCTTGAGATTGAAGGTGAGGAAATTGTTGGAGAATCACTGTCGGTTCTCATGTGGCATCTTTGGGTTGCATGTATTTTCACTGAATCAACATTTCCTTGATCGTGCATTGGTGCAACTAGCACTCTCTAGTATCGAATACAACTTCTGGCTAGAGGCAAATGGAACCTTCTTCACCAATTTCTAGTAGGTTGGTTTCACTTTGCAATTTGACCCCTCAACCTTCTTCAAATAGGACACATGAAATACTGGATGAATATTGGAGTGGGATGGGAGAGCCAATGTGTAGGTGACCTGACCAATGCATTGTATGATCTGATAGGGACCATAGAACTTGGGAGCTAGTTTTTGGGAACTTTATCCTTGACCGATGTCTATTTATAAAGCTTCAGGTGAAGAAACACTTGATCCCCTTTGTTAAAAGAACGCTCAAATATATGTGGATCAAATTTTTGTTTCATTCGATTTTGCACCATAACCAAGTTGTCCTTGAGGACACACATAATGGATTCTATAGTATGAAGCGTTCTATCTATTGCATGAACCTTAGAGGTGCCTAATACATAGGATGCCAGTGATAAGGGGGTTTTGGCCATAAACAATATCATATGGTGTCATTTTGGTAGCTCCATGATAAGTGGTGGTGTACCACCATTTGGAAAGGGGAAGCCATTGTGCCCATTGGCATGGATTTTTGGAAGAAAATCATCTTAGATAGGTTTCTAATCACATGTTGACCACTTTTGTTTGACCATTAGTTTGAGGATGATATGTAGTTCTCATATTCAGTTGTGTACCTTGAAGTTTAAATAGCTCCTGCCAAAATTTGTTGATGAATGTGGGGTCCCAATTCAAGATGGTGCAAGTGGGCATACCATGTAGCTTAAAGATATGATCCATGAAGGCCTAAGCCATTGAGGAAGGAGTTAAAGGATGAGCTAGGGCACACAAAAGAGTAGCTTTTGAAAAACGATCAACAACCACCATGATGACTGATTTGTTGCTTTCTTTTGGGAGTCTCATGATAAAATCCATTGAAATGTCCATCCAAATCTGCGTTGGCATTGGTAGTGGTTGCAATGCCCCTAGTATCTTCACTATCTCTCCCTTTTTTATTTGAAAAGATTCAAAGGATGCTACAAAGTAATGAATATCTATTTTCATGCCATCCTAGAAGAATGAACACTTAGTTATTTCATAGGTTTTATGAAATCTAGAGTGACCTACTGTTGGTGATGAATGTAGCTCCTCTAAGACTCATTATTTTAGGGCCGAATATTTTTCTAGAACATTGAACTCTTGATACCACAATGTATATTGTTTCCATGTATAACTTTTAGGTGGGTTAGGATATTCCTGAAGTAGTTGAATGAGTCGCCTTAAATTATTATTTTCTATCCATTCCCTACAGGCCTCCTCAATCCATCTGGAATCGGTAATGATAAGGCAAGGAGTGACCCATAGTCCTCGAATTGTCTAGATAAAGCATCAACCACAACATTCTCTTTACCCTTCTTATATATAATCTCATAATAATACCCCAACATCTTGGTGACCCATTTATGTTTCTCTTTTAAAGACAACCATTGTTCAAGGAAGTACTTTACACTATGATGCTCAATCTTGATTTGAAATGCATCCCTATGAGATATGGGTGCCAAGTCTCCAATGCACGAAGGATAACCTTCATTTCCTTCTCATATGTGAATTTTCCCAAATCGTGGTCACACAATTTTGTACCGGTGAATGCGTCAATACTGCTCCGAGATCTCTACCTGAAGCATCACATTTCAAGGAAAAAGTTTTATTAAAGTTAGGCACTACTGATACTGGAGTAGTGCACATGGCGTCCTCTAAAGCAGTGAAGGCATGTGCTGCTACCTCACTCCAAACAAAGACATTATTTTTAAGGAGTGAAGTTAGGGGAGCTACAATTTGGTCATAAAATTTCATGAATTTCCTATAGTATCCTGTAAGTCCTATGAATCCCCTCAAGATATTCAATGTTTTGGGATAGGGCCAATCTTGCATAGTCGTCACTTTTTTGGGATCAACTCGTACAACCTCTTGACTTACAATATGACCCAAATATTCAACCTTAGGAGTCCCAAAAGAAAATTTGAAGTTCTTCACAAATAATTGGTTATCTCTCAAGAGTTGCAAGGACTTATCAACATGCTCTATGTGTGATTCCCATGCTTTACTATAGATCAAGTTATCATCAAAGAATACTAGCACATAATTATGTAGGAAGGGTTTCAAAATATTTTTTATGAGGCTTTAGAAATTGGATGGAGAATTACAAAGGCTGAAAGGAATTACTAGAAACTCATAATGACCTTAGTGTGTTATGAAGGCTATCTTAGGGATGTCTGCCTCTTTCATATTAATTTGGTGGTATCCTTAATGTAGATCAAGATTAGTGAAAAGATTTTCTCCATGGAGTTCATCAAGGATATCATCGATAATTGGGATGGGAAATTTTTCGATGATCGTCAACTTATTGACAGCCAAAAATTCAGGACACATGTGCCAAGTGCCTTTCTTCTTTAATACCATGACTACCGGTGATGAGTAAGGGATTGTACTGGGACGTATGACCCCCATCTCTAACAACTCATGACTGATCTTTTCTATTTCATTCTTTTGTGCAAAAGGGTGTCAATAAGGATGTGCATTTGGTTGAATTCTTTGAATTAGGGGAATGCCATGGTCATGCTCTCCTCAAGAAGGGGGTAAACCCTTTGGTGTCTCAAAGACCTCATGATGTTTTTCAAGTACTAGCTGCAAGTTTGGGTGGATTTCTTATGTCCGGTTATTCATAACCTATATGACATTAAATTGGGAAATTATGCAAGAGTGTCCCTTCTTTAATAACTTCTCCATACGATGAGAGTTGACTATTTCAGGAGAGCCTACCTAAAGCCCTCAAAGGGTGTGTACTTGAACCTCTTTAGTGAAACTAATATAGAGTTCTTTGAAATCCATGGTGACTAGTCCCAACATGCATAACCATTCTTCCCCTGATACTATATCACACCCATCCATATCAATGGAAAATATATGGGTTTTGAGGTTATAGTCTCTAATCTAGAGTTTGACATTTTTACATCTTCCCCTACAGTTCATCGTACCTCCATTAGTGATCATGATTTGAAAATTGTACACGGGGTCTACAAAACAAGAGGTTTCTTTTTCCACTCTTTTGTGAATGAAAATGTGAGTATTGCCACTACCAACTAGGAATACAAATTTATGGTGCTTGATGTAATTCACGATTTTCAAGGTTTGTGGAGTCAAAATTCCTCATAATCCATGCAAAGAGATGAGTGTTTCTTCATGAGAGAATGGAGGTTCGATATATGCCTAATTTGGAGTGTTGGTGTCTTCAAACTGTAACTATGGTGTCTATTGGGTACTTATGTAATCGATCATATCAATTTGGAACAATTTTTGTTATTTACACCAATGAACCAGAGTATATTTTTCATCACAATTATAAAAGAGTCCCCATCTTTGGCGATCTTCCATTTCTATTGGAGACAACATTTATAATTTCAAGGGATGAGTAGGATTTGTGCTTAGGGAAGTACCCTGGGGGAACGAGTGCGGGGAATGAAAGTTGTTTTTTGGTTGTTCGTGCATTGATCATCGTCTCTACTTCCAAGGCCCTCTGAGTTGCTTCCAACCATGTAGCAAGGAACTACATTGTAACTTGTGCTCGAATATCCTCCTTGAGGCCACTAATGAAATGTTCTTTATTGAAAGAATCTTGTAAGTTCTTTGTACAAATGGATAATTTCTCAAAGGATGCCATAAAGTTTGTGATTGAGCCTATTTGGCATAGCTTGGTAAGCCACCCCAAATAGTGAGTATCTCTCTCGAAACATGCATGGATACCTTTATCAAAATGACTCCAATCAATGTAGCATGCATAATATTTTTTATACCATTCCCATCACTGCCATCGTTTAAAATATAGATACAAGACCCCCACCTTGAGTTTCATCATGTCATCCATAATTCCCTGGAGGGAAAAGTAGTGTTCCATCTGGGTGGGTGACCCATCCCGATGAGTTAGAACCATCAAAATTTTTTAGGTCCACCTTAGGAGAACAATATCAAATGTTATTATCCATTGGTCTATTATTGTGTAGATCCAAAGAGGGTTGTGGGTTGCTAAATAGTCCCGAGTTAGAAGTTTCTTCCTGGTGCGGCTCAATGTGTTGTGCAGTCCAATGGTGTTCTTCTCGTATGCCCCGAGTTAGAATACTCGTCAACTTCTTAGTCAACATTTTTTCAAAGTTGGCTAGGTTCTCAATCAACTTCTCATCTAGCTTCTTAGCCAACTTCTCATCCAACCCATTTATGTTCTCCTGAAGTTTCTTCGGCTAATCGTCCACTAATTCCAACTTGCCTACATTAGAATGGGTGGTCATGTTGTTTGGGAAAGTATGAGGTGGTTTATAGGTACTATCCTTCATGGGTGAGCTCCTGGAAAAAATATTGGGTCCTAAGGAAAATGGAGTGTCAGGTGCTATAGCTCTATGATATACATGTGGGGTCCAACAATAGTATTCAACCCAATATCTCAAGGCACTAACTAAGGAGGCTCAAATGTTCCCTTATCCGTACTACTTGACTACCCAGTTACCAGAGAGTGGTCTCCCTGAGTGTTGTTATCGATGTACTATAGAAAAAAGATGTCCGATTAGCTTATCTAAAGATGGTTTCAGGTATACCCTAGGGAATTTCTATATACCCAAGGGTACATGGAAATGAGATTCTGTATATAGGTACTGTCTAATGCAATACTACTTGAAGGGGTACTAATAGGGGTTACAAGTGTTTCCAACAATGTGATTCCACTTGTATTTCTCATGTGTATTCTTCCCCTACCATAGGTTTACCCATTGAACAAAATATCACTCTGTTGTTTAAACACATCTGAACACGTCTCAAAATTTAGTTTTTTAAATTTATGAGCTTGCTAACTCAAGAAAAAATTCCTAAAATCACTAGAAAATAACTTGCGCAAGGTAGGGTTTGAGGCTGGAAATATAAAATGATCACAACTTTTGCCATACTTATCGAATTAGCTATTATGACCCTGACTATGAAATTCCATAACTTCTTTGGATCTACTAGCACTAGTTTGATTGAATTCTATGTATTCTATCAAAAGATATCCAATCTATGCAATTCATGGCCTTCCCAGAAAAAATCCTGAAAAAAGATTAATTTTAAATCAATGATATCTCCACTTTCTGGAGTCCATCTTGGATGATTTTTCTTTTTGAAATTGGGTATTTTTTCGAGAGGAATTCAGATCTTAAGCTAGATTCTCCAAGTTCTACACAATTTTGTTTAAGAATTGGCCTTAATCAACAAAAAGAAGAAAAACAATTCCCACTTCGTGCTTAAAAATTCTCCAACTTCATGCCAAAGAAAGAGCTCTGATACCACTTATAGTGTACTTAACCCAAAAAATTTAGAGCAATCACATAAAATATAATGAAAAACCCAAGAAAACAAGAGAAAATAGAGATAAACCCTAAGAAAGACCTCTTTGATAATAAAAAATAGAGATCTATGTTCACTTTCCTCTTTAAGGAGGAAACCTATAAGAGCAATGCTCCATATACAATAAAAATACTTGACAAAACATTACATAAAATTCTTCTTAATATATAACTATCCATAGAGAATTTTAACTACCTATGGGCCCCTTATAATGAGGGTTGTGTTGTGGCCACAACATCCCCAATTTCGTTTTGCTTTTATAAGAAAAAAGAAATCCTCCCCTACCAAAAGTTTTATCCCTAATGCCCAATCTACTACTACTATGAGCCTATTGTATATTGTTTGACTACCTAAGGGGTTTAGGGGTTTGTATTTTTAATGATTGCTTATCTTTGAGGAGGTTTTGATTGCTCAAGATATCTTTGTTGATTGTACCTTTTATGTTGTTCTTTAGTACGCCTTTGTTTTCTAATGCTCCTTTTATCCTTTTACATGCTCCTTGTAAATAGTCTTTTGAAACACTTTTACCCATTGATCATGTTTATTGACTCTTCTGAGCTAATGTTTGATCGATATTTAACTTCTATTTTCTATGATGATTTCATGCTCTATCTTGTATCTTGGTTTGAAGTGGTCTTCAAAGTAGATCAAAAAGTGACCATAATTGAATCAAAACAAGAAGATCTCAATGCATGGGATGTCCGTGGAGAAGCAATTGAAGGCTGGTCTTACAATGTGATCACGATATTAAGGCTTCCTAAGGTCAAGTTTGAGTAGCCTAAGATGACCTCAATAATGCATGATTGTTCCTTGTCTAGAAAACCTGGGTAACATTCCATTAAGGCTCTTAGGATTGTCTATGATACTAATTGGCCTTTTGAATTTAATGTTTGATCATTTTGTCATTCTTTTTTATTTTACTGGTGCCATGAGCAGGTGGTGTAGGCAGCTTAAAGCTTGGTCTTATGTGATTTTTCCCACTACGATCTAGATTCTAATCATCTTCTTGTACATGCTTATGATTTCATTTTGATTTCTTCCTACTATTCATTTCTCATTTTGATGGACATTTGGCAAGCTATCCTCTCAATGGGTTAAATGTTATTTCATTAATTGGTTGTTGATCCTATTTGATTGCAAGTTTTGGTGCTCTATATTTCGCCTTGAAGGGAATTTGTTTTTGAGGGCGTGTTGATTTCTTATACATTATCTTGAACTGTCATCTCATTGCATCATTGAGAAATGAAGAGTTAACTGTAATAAAAGAGCATATAGTCACATCACATCTTCTGGATTGCCCAATACATTCGTGGTATTCACAATTATGTTTGTGTAGCATAGGTGTGACTAAACAAGGTGGTTTCTTCTCTCCATATTTTCCTTTACTTTCCTTCTACTCAACACGCCTAACATATAATAACGATAATGAAAACTTGTGAACAAAAAGAGCACTAGAAGGAAAATCCATAGATTCAACAGAATACACTATGAATTGCACTGAAGCCTCATTACCTTATGTTCATAACCTTGTTTAAGAGCTTGGGGCAATGAATTCTAGAGTATTATATTGCAGTTGTTAATATCAATCCTACATGGAAATGGTTTACATTTAAATGTTTGATAATTGAACCACTTTTATCTTTCACRCCTYGATTTGCAATATCATAATATTATTAAGGAAGGATCRATTGCTTTGGATAGGATATACACACTTATTTTTATGCCTATTCATTTATTTCTTTAMCTYTGCTCTTGGAAATTGTTTACCTTGAATAYTTGGAGTKAACACTAATGCTRGGTTTAATTRTGTCYAGGAGCAAAGTATGCCRAGACCTAGGATGAAGAAGAGAAAGAAAACAYGGGAAAGAAGYTGCAAGTTTTGTGCACACTGTAACGGCCTTRGAACTCTTTTCCAAACCATGGAACCCTSAAGTTGGCCTTGGGAAACCCCAAATTTAATCATCTGYCAGCTTCAACTTTATGCACGACTATGGGAACCCTTAATCTTATTCATATTGACCAGATTCATACAAATTTTGATCATCATTGACCCCGACATTTGGAATCTAGAYGTCCAGAGCTTTCATCATCCAAATATTTTTCTCCCCAACCCRGATGCTAGATGTGGAATCATGATCTCAGCTGATGGAACCTTGACGTYGCATTATCCATTCGCTACATGCCACTTGTCTTACACAGAACCCAATTTTCATTCGAAATTGTAATTATTTTATTCATCCACAATCTGGTCTCATTCAACCTAGCCCTTGTTGAATTTTTAATACSCRGATMTGAGATTTCAATTTAATTRTCACATTGATTTTATTTTGGATATCCATAATACTCATAATATGTATWTTTTTTAAATTTCYCRAATTTCTTRGCGTGGAACCTTGATATGCAGTTGGAACCTTGATYRAGATGTGGAACCCTGATCYRCAGTCGAAACCTTGATTTGCARCCAAAATATTGATATGMRGTTGGAACCTTGATCCAGATGTGGAACCYYGATCCACAGTCAGAACCTTGATCTGTATTTGGAACTCARACTCATTGTAACAACCCTAGTTAAATAGTTGCTTAAGGTTTATCAAGTATAGTTAATTAAATAATTAACTGTCCTAATGTGTATTAGTTAAGTAATGATTAATTATTAATAATATTAATTAATTAATTAATTATTGTTTAATATATGTTGATTAATTAATTAATTGATTACTTAACACATTTAATGTTTGGGGTAACGAATTAAAGGYTTAATAACTTTTAATTTATTATTAGAAAACTTTACGTAAGAAGTGAAAGGGTATTGAATGGAGGGATAAGGTATTAAAGGGTATTGAATGGAGGGATAAGGTATTAAATGGAGGGATAGGGTATTAAATGGAGGGATAAGGTGGGTGGCATTAAATAAAGGAGGAGGCGGTGAATGGAAAGGAGGATATGAGGGGGCAGAGACATTCAGGAGGGGGACTTATGGAATTTTGGAGGGAAAGAGAGCATTTTGAGAGCAGGGACTGTATTTTGCTGTTTGCGATATTGTTATGGTTTGGGAGTTTGGGTGGACTGTTACATGGGTGCACCAGGTTGCTGGGAGTTTTGGGCTCGGGGGCCAGGAATCCTCACGGAATCCTGGAGCTAGGGAGTCGGACAGGCTCTGTTCCTAGCTGACAGGGAGGAAGATTCGGTTTTGGGCAGGGTTTGGGCAGAGTTTGGGCATAGCAGCAGCGAGGACAGACAAAGTTTGGAGAAATAGCATCAGACAGAGGTATGTATTTTCATATATTTTCATGATTATGGGATGGTTATGTGATTTATTTTCATGCTGTTAATACATTTAATTTCTACTGAATATGTTATGGTTAAATGCTGAAGATTGAATTGTACAGGATAACATTTAGTTACTCTCTATTTTTAACTTGTGTTTTATAAGGTTCTGTGGGGACAGAGACCTTACACATGGTATCAGAGCCTTAGTTTGAAATCTGGGACCAAAGGCCCACCTACCCACCCATCCTCTTGAGTCTGGACAGAAAGCTATTCTGAACAACGCATGGCTTCTTATCTCTTCAACTTATTTGCAAAGTAAGAATAAATGTCATCTTCTATTTACAAAACCTATATTTTCAATAGTTGTTGTAACCCATTACATGGAAGAGACACCTAATGCAAAGTGTAAGATTCCTGTACAAATACAACAAGAACAATTCAACAATATTCATCCTCTTGTTCATGAGCTTACATGAATGATTCATACAATTTTGCACCTATAAAACACAATTTTGTGGACAAAAGCACAAGGTTACATATCTGTTATTTTCAAAAACTTAAGAAACCCTTAATAACAAACCTCTTGAATGATGTTTTTGGCACCAAATATCACCCCACCTACTAAAAAGTGTTTCAAGACCACCTACTGAAAACTATGTTAGTGTACCATCTGTAACTTCCAGTCAGACACCATACAACTGCAGATTTGCAGAGGAGAGGTGCCATAAGAAACACCTTGAAGTACTCAGCCGAACTGTCTAGCAGATGAAAAAAATTGCCAAATTCACTGAAAGTGATAAAAAAAAACACCAAAAATCTTAAGGTTGAAAAACATAACCACATCTATACATCTGCAATACTTATTCAATAAATGAAAAGCCATGCGTATATAGCAGTTGGCGGGAATATAACCCCTAACCTGCTATATATAGGACAACAACTTAATCGTTCTGCACAAAGCACCCAGGACGAGACCAAGCACCACGAAGGAGGAGCATGCAATGGTGCACTACACGTCACATGGAGAAGGAGCCAAAGCTGCAGACTAAGAACCGAGCAAAGTCACATGGAGGAGGAACCCAAGGGGCGATATTCTTTTTGCATTACGCGTATGACTACAAACCACAAACCCCCAGTATGACTATTTGCCCATAAGCTTTCCGTAATGGATAGGCTCTCATACTCCCTACCATTAAACAACAATTAAACCATATCTAATAATCCGGTAGGTTATCTATACACCTGCAGTACTTAACCACTAAATGGAACTACTGCCACTGAATGAAAATACTTAGAATCAAACCCATTGTATGACTTTATGCTTTCTGTCATGGATGAGATCTCAAATTTAGGTGTATTCAAAACGGACGTGAAAGTTTTCAAAACTGATATCCAGTTGCACAACACCTGACCAATCACGAGGGGTTGGGGTTCGACTCTGTTTCATTCTGAAACCCGAAGAAGGATAACAAAGCGACCGGATCCAGCCGACGGAGGGAGAAAGTTATTGTATTTAGGTGTAATAGAGTGCATTAATGGAATACAAAAATAAAAACTATTGACCCGAAGGCCAATCTCTAATTATTGGACTTTAAGACCACAAGTTGTCGAGTCAAGCACCCGGGAGCTACACCAAAGATCAAAGCACCAACTACTAAGTTTGCACACAAAGCCCAACGCACAAGGAAAAAAGTACCAAGCGCAAGTCACAAGGAGAAGCCAAAAAGAGCACTATGCGTCCAGAAGAAAAACTAAACCAGAAAACCAGAAAAATTAATGGAATCCAGAAATAAAACTAAACTGTGCCCTTATTCAACAGAAGAAAAACATGCGGATGTAGAGGACCCAAAACATATTTGGGACTGCTATTCAACAAAAAAAAAATGCATACTAAAAAAATGGATAGAACTGTACATTTTAGAGAAGTCGAGAACTTACTGAGAGGGGAAAACACACAGTCCTAACAACAACACGCAGTCCACAGGCCAAGCACCCGAGAGGTATACCAAGTCGCATGCCAATACAATACAAAAGTTTACTATGCGCTCATAGTTCTTTTGAATATACAACCTAGCCACACTGTATGCCAAAGTATTGACAACAACCCCAATCACGAGCCACGGGGAGGGATCCCATGAGAGGCATGCTGAGGCACACTTTGCAAAGTATTTTTATTTGCTGAAGGCACCAGGCACAACATAACAACACACAGGCCCAACGCGAAAACTTTTAAAAATGGCTGCAGGCTCATGGGTTTTGAACCCACGACCTGTAGCCACACAAGTCACCACAACACATAAAGAGTGTAGCCTGTAAAACATAATATTCAAAGGATAATCTACAGGAAATAAGAACAGTATGTCGAGCACCCATATCTTGTGACTTCTGCGCTAAAAAAAAAAAAAAGCCAAGGCCATGGAAACTCGTACCGAGCACCAAGCCACCAGGAAGAAGCCACAGAGGAGCAGAGGGAACGTGCCACTGTATATGATGCACCCTCCAGACCTTGAAACCATGGACACAGGGTTGGCCGAGCAGGGAAATGGCCATGGTTGCCGGCCTCATCCTTC
>ML809481.1:108075-120029 GCA_009831015.1 Picea engelmannii | reverse complement strand
AGTTATTGATATTAGTACATGAACGAGACTTGTATGTACTAGCTACACATGCATTTCTTGCACATGTACACTAGTATGTATGAGTTTCTTGGCTTACTTACTAATAATGTCGGTTATTTGTTAGGAATGTGTGAACCATGTTTATTTTACCTTGTATCATAGAATACTTTAACTTTGGGACGAAGTTTCCTGAAGGGTGGGTGTATGTAACAACCCTAGTTAAATAGTTGCTTAAGGTTTATCAAGTATAGTTAATTAAATAATTAACTGTCCTAATGTGTATTAGTTAAGTAATGATTAATTATTAATAATATTAATTAATTAATTAATTATTTATTGTTTAATATATGTTGATTAATTAATTAATTGATTACTTAACACATTTAATGTTTGAGGTAACAAATTAAAGGCTTAATAACTTTTAATTTATTATTAGAAAACTTTATGTAAGAAGTGAAAGGGTATTGAATGGAGGGATAAGGTATTAAAACGTATTGAATGGAGGGATAAGGTGTTAAATGGAGGGATAGGGTATTAAATGGAGGGATAAGGTGGGTGGCATTAAATGAAGGAGGAGGCGGTGAATGGAAAGGAGGATATGAGGGGGTAGAGACATTCAGGAGGGGGACTTATGGAATTTTGGAGGGAAAGAGAGCATTTTGAGAGCAGGGACTGTATTTTGCTGTCTGTGATATTGTTCTGGTTTGGGAGTTTGGGTGGATTGTTACAGGGGTGCACCATGTTGCTGGGAGTTTTGGGCTCGGGGGACAGGAATCCTCATGGAATCCTGGAGCTAGGGAGCCGGACATGCTCTGTTCCTAGCTGGCAGGGAGGAAGATTCGGTTTTGGGCAGGGTTTGGGCAGAGTTTGGGCAGAGCAGCAGCGAGGACAAACAAAGTTTGGAGAAATAGCATCAGACAGAGGTATGCATTTTCATATATTTTCATGATTATGGGATGGTTATGTGATTTATTTTCATGTTGTTAATACATTACCATCAATTTCACGTCATGAATTACCGTCAATTTCACGTCATGAATTACCGTCAATTTCTGTCCCAAATTACCTTCCCGAATGGATTTTGGACATTGTATTTTTGGAAATTTTGATTTTCATACATCGAGGTTTTGAAGATTTTGAATTATTTAAATTTTTTTTTTTTTTTGGACTTTAGAAATTTGGATGCGCATATTTATTTATTTTATTTTTGATTTGTTATATTATTTTATTTTCTATCTGGATTCTAGGTCAAAATATTAATGTGGTTTGAACATTCCATACCTCCCATAACTCCACATTCAAATAACATTGGGAGGGAAAAACTTAATAAACCCCTTGCAATCACTTCCCACAATGCATGTGGGATAAAACATTAAATTTATAAGATCAACGCGAATTCTTATTGAGAAATGTGAGTTCTTTCTATTTCCATAAGTAAAACTATATGCATGTAATCGATTTTTGTTATTATTAGATTAGGACTAGTTAGAAGTCAAAATAGGACTACATTTGCATAATAGACTAGGATTGCATTTACGATTTAGATTAGATTAAATGAGCAAGTCTCTCTTTGGAGATCAATCCATTTAGTTAGCATAAATCGGTCCCACATACTAGTGGATATTGCCACACCAAATGAGAGTAGGTCTGATTGGGACCTGCCATTGGGAAATCCTCCCTCATGTTGGCATGGGACATTTTTCCCGTGTTAATAGGCTGACCAACCAATTTGAGCTCTATTAATAAAAATGACCATTTTTACAATGAATGACTATTAAATAACTATTTAATGGGCCT
Source organism: Picea engelmannii (assembly GCA_009831015.1). Classification (NCBI taxonomy): domain Eukaryota; kingdom Viridiplantae; phylum Streptophyta; class Pinopsida; order Pinales; family Pinaceae; genus Picea; species Picea engelmannii. Next base: position 118,232 of record ML809481.1, on the reverse strand, counting down.
TATTCAAGGAAGATGACCTCACACATTAATAAAGTATACAAGTAAGGAGGTTAGGGTAGGACCCTGACATTATTTTTCTCTTTTAGGGTTTATCACATACACTATATTTTTTGCCTCCTTCGAGTAAAACCCTGACTCTAAAATTTCCTTTGAACTTCTTCAAGAACCCTAGTACTCCAAGACAAAGAGAGATAATACAGTTAAGAGTACATACGAGGGAGAAACTATTGCACTCCACTCGTCACTTCTCTAATAAAAGTGTGTGATGAGTGAATGTGAGTGAATATGAATGAAAATGCTCTCTCCTCCCTCCATTTATATGAGAGGTGAGGGAAGCCAACAATATAAAGTGAACCTAGTCCACTATAAGAACCTAACTCTATACAAGTAGGCTCACATGTGGAGCACTCCAATTTCAAGTGACACATGTGAATCTCTAAGAAAAATAATTCCAACAAGCATGGCTCCAAGGCATGAACACTCCACAAGATGTGTTGAATGCTCCATCTCCTTAAGCATCTAAATATCCAATGCTACTCATATGAAACGTGTTCCTCTAGGTCCACCCCACTTACATGATCACTCCCTCAACCTAAGCATCCTCAAGTCAAGTGACAAGCTTGCATTCAAACAAACAAGTGCGTCCATGCCATATAGGGCTCACCACCCTCCTCCAAGATGCCCAATGCTCCTCCTCCAAAGAAAACCATCCTCACAAGTAGGAAAGCAACTTCCATTTGTTCATCATGGATAATGTCATCAAGATCCAAGGAAGAATTCTAGATAAGCATCAAAACTATGTCTAGCAATCAATGAGCAAGCCAACTCTAATGTGTAAGTCCATCACAAAAAAACCAAGGGTAATCCATACACCATGCATCCCACATCACACCAAGAACCCTCAAGCATGGTGTAAATACTTTCAGAGTAACCTTGGAAGCTAACAATCCCTCTTTACAAGGAAAGAGTTTTCACCAACACCAACATGTTCCCTCTTTAACTCAACAAACCCAATATCCACAAATCCAAACCTATTACAGTCTTGGAATTAATCAATGTCTACCAAACATCACATTCCATGAAGGCATCACACCTCACCTCCTCAAAACAACTGGAAGGCTCACAAATGGAAAAAACCAATGTGATATAGTTAGCATATCTCCTAGGAGATATACTCAGCCTCACTAAATATCTAGGTACTCCTACATGATCCTATGCATCCTATAATGTATGAGTAATCCATCTTGACTTCCTGCATACTAGAGTAGAAGGTGAGAGAATATTCACACTTGAATTTGACTTATCTCTAACCTCTGAATCAATTTTTGGAACAACAACATTCTCTCTCTCTTCTCTCTGTAGAGGAGATCCCTGTGAACTATAATATCTCACATCCTCATCAAAATTCACATCTTGGCTCACCATAATGTTATGTTATGCCATAATGTCAATCTTGTAAGTTATGGAAGTCTTATTGTATCCATTGACACAAGATGTTATCACAACATCTCAAACCTCCAAACAACACTCACCATCTATGAATATAAAGGAACATAACCCTAGATCATCAACAACTTGCTTAACTCCATCATCCCTCAAGTCAACAACATAGTCAAAACTATCCAAAACCTTTAATCATGGGTATCTCACTCATGCATCTCAAAACCTCCCATAATTGAATCATCAACCTAAACAAGGTCACCTCCCTAGCTTTGAAATAATCTTGAAGAGTAATATCAAGGTCAACTTTGTCTCCTTGAGACCCAACAACCTTGTCCTTGTACTTTACAACACTCCCATCAACAACAAGGTTGGAATTAATAACTGATTTCACAATAGGCTCTAAACCTCTCTTTATGACAACTCACCATGCATGTTTTATATATGCCTCCTCACAGGTAGAATGTTCATCCAACTTCTCATTGGAATGCACGAGTGATACATGATGAACAAGAAAACTATAAAGGTCATCATCTAGCACACCTATAGGAAAATCCATCAGACTTGTTAGACTACAATCACTGATAATGCAACAATGAACTTCAAATGTAACTCTACATTGAAGTTCTACCATACAAGAATTTGAAATAATATTTTTCTTCAAACGATGAACAAATATAACGTCATTCAAATCAAGAACATCACCTGATGACATCCGAAATGAAATGGAGCCCAAACCTTTCACAAGATATGTATTATCATCACCCACCTCCACACATACCTCTCTCTTTCTCTTGAAGCTTGCTGAAGAGTGTCATGTCATAAGTCATACGTCTCGATGCTCCATTGTCCATATACCATCCAACACTTAACACATTGTTAAAAGATAAAAAGGAGACCATGTAGAAGGTAGTCTCAAATTGGGATGATCCCTCATCCATTCTTGCTACAGTACCCGTTGCAACTTATTTGGCCTTACCTTTCTTCTTCTTTAGACACCAAATGACATACCCAAAACATTTTACCTTACTCAAATCCTTCTTTCGAGGACTGGAATCTTCCTTCTTACCCTTCTTGTATCTTTTCTTGCTTCCCTTCTTATTCCTCCCGATGAAGGCTACTTATTCTACTTCCTTTTGTTATGTAGAAAATGACTCCAACTTCATATATTCTTGCACAAGGTCATCCCAAAGCTTTGTAATAGCGGGTAACTTCTCATGAGCACAAACACATTGGATAAAATCCTTCCAAAATGGAGTCCATTGAAGGAAATGGACACCAACTTATTATCCTCCACTTTCATCCCTATGGCAGCCGATTGATCTCTCAACTTGGTGACCTTGCTGTGGTAGTTCACCACTATATTTTTCTTACTCATGCAGACAACTGGAAATTTGTCCCTCAAGAGCATCTATTGAGAAATAAAATAACTTTGATATAAAACATCAAGGCAAGGTCTGGAAATCAATGAATAAATCAACTCCAATTTGTAAATCCATTATAGAAAAAACAACGAAGGATCCATACACCATGATCCCCACATCACATAAAGCACCCCCAAGCATAGTATAAACACTTTTAAAGTAACTATAAACGTTAACACTTGTAGTCCCACCATTAATGAGTACCAACGATCTAATGGACCTTATTTAATAAAAGCGACCATTTTACATTGAGTAATTACCCACTAACTCCTTAATGAGATTTATTCAAAGAAGATGGCTTCATAAATTAATTGACTAACTCCTAGGTACCCCGAAGCAAGGAGGTTAGGGCACAACCTTGACGAATTATTTGTGCTTAAACAATTTATGATGATGTGATGGTGATTTCACATAGTTAGATTATAACTTAGTAATCAATCTTGATTATAGTCCATAGACAATTTTTGTTAAAATATTACCCTGCTCTCATATACATAGTCTCTATGATGAAATTCGAACCCCAATGATGTGTTGTTTAGATATATCGATATTACTTGGGCAATGTCGATGGTTGATTTTTGCTTAGCTTATCAATGTGAATTTCATATAGATTTTTTTTTATGGATTTGATGATTTTATATGATTACCTTTCATATGAATTATCAAAAGCTGCGATATATGTTTGACCAATTTTAAGGTCACTTGACCATCATTAGGGCCCATGCTAACCTCAAATTGATATTGGGAGCAACTCAATTAATTTATATTTTGTTGGACAATGTTCCTCGACCTTGAGGGTTCATCAAGATAATTCATCCTTGGACTCTTCCATGTAATTTATAAGCAACCAATGCTAGTCCTTGAGGGGAAATTATTTCAAATTTTTTATTATTTCTCTTCATTTAAGTATCAAGTCCTAGGGGCCTAGGAAAACAATCTAGAGGTTACTTATTTGATTATGACCATTGTGGTTATTGAAAGTTATTGGTGTGACAAGTAGATGGGCCCTTGGTAGTTAAGTGTAGTAACCGACATTAAATTATTTCAATTTTTTTTATTAATTGTCTTCATTTAAGTATCAAGTCCTAGAGGCATAGGAAAATAATCTAGAGGTTACTTGTTATTTGACTATGACCAATGTGGTTATTGGAAGTTATTGATGTAACAAGCAGATGGGCCCTTGGTAGTTAAGTGTAGGCACTGACATGGGAATGCTAGTTGTAAGCTTAACTTATAGTTGTGAAGCTGGTAGTTGTGCTATGGTAGATATGGAGTATCATCAACTATTAAAATGAAGAGCATATTGAGAGAAGAAGATGAAATGTCTCCTAAGAACTAATGTAACATTGATGAATTGTTTGTTGGGAATTATGGCTATTAATCTCTATATCAACATTCTATCTGATTTCACCCTTAAGTAAGGGGATTTGTGGGTTTTGAGTTGTTTTAGGGCTATGATGTGTGCTATCCTATTACTATTTTGATTAAGTCAAAGAGGAGGCACTAGATCCTACAAAAGGTGAAAACTCCAAAGCTTTGGTCTATGTAATATGTAATATCCCCTTCTCATTGACACAAGAGCTCAAGGACGTAGTAGTCTAGCTACCCCTTTAGACTATAGTCCAAGGAAAATAAGGGGAAGGAAAGTATGGTTTTGTCACTAAGAGATCTAAAGTTATATTATTAAAGTGACATTGGTAAAAGGCTAAGGAAGAATTAAGTGACTGAAAGGAAAATTAAATTAAAACAACCTTAGCAAGTGGGAAAAAACAACTCAATGAAAAATTAGAAAAAGGAGGTATAAAAGAAAGAGGAGGGCGCACCTCTCATGGTTCAATTATCATTATTCACTTTCACTTTGCACTCTTGAGCTAGAAAACTTATGTTTTGAGAATTTTGAGTGAACAAACCCTAGAAACCAGAAAGGAGGTGAAAGATTCCCCTGTTCCTGGTTCAAGCTTGGCCAAAGAGGTGAAAGATCCCTCCCTCACCATTCTAATCCAGTCACAGGTATTCAACATGCAATATTTGGAGTTTGATGTATAGATCTGAGGGTTTTCCACCAGGAGGGTGCACCATTGGAAGAGAAGAAGCTTTATTTGCTTGGAGGATACTTGATCTGCATTTCTCCACTATTGGAGATCTATTTCTAGGTTCATAGTACCCTTTTGCAACTCTTACACCAAGGGTTTTCCTCTTGGATGAATTTATGAAGGAGGGCGCAATTCCCATTGAGGATACTCTTAGATCTGAAAGAAACCTTGGGGTTTTTCACTTAAATTTGGATACTCCCTACTCTATAGCCCCCGATCTATAGTTTGAGAGTATTTTTGTAGAGATTGGAGGCCATTTACTAGGAGGCCGAAATATGGAGCATTTCCAGCCAGTCAGGGCCTTACCAGTTCCAGATCTAGCCATCTAGGGCTGTACCAACAAAGATATGAAGGATTCTATTCAGTAAGGGAAATAAATTAATCTTGTAATCAACTATATTCAGTGGGTGAAGACCTAGGGTCTTTGTATCTTCTCTATTGTACTAGATCTACAGATCCATGTATGAGGATCTCTTCTAATATTAAATAAAGGTCAGATCCAAATCTTACTATCTTGTTTATGTCTTTCTTTCCTTTCATAGTGTTTCAATCTTGCTATTATGTCTTCAATGCAATAAGAATCCAAGAAAAACTCTTTTGCACACCTTTCTGTAATCACAACCTGCAAAAATCAAACAACTACAAACAACAACAAACCCTAGGTCCTGGCTGAAATTGCTAAGGAACATTACATTATTATCAGAGTGAATTTCCTTCGCCAACCTGTGCAAAATAAAAGATGACTATAAGAAGAGGCCGTGGGGGTCAAATAGTAACAGGTAATCCAAAAGAGGAAGAACATGAAGTTATTATGGGAGAGACCCATGAGACAAAAAATGCTACCTATGAAGAGACTGAACTTTTGGCAGATAAAATAGCCCAAACAATGAAGGAGGTACTTCAAAACAACTAAGAAACTATGTAACATACTCTTGCAGAAATGTAGAACCACCTATCATTGGGATAGTCTGAGCTCAAATGATCTCTTACTAATTTTCAAAGGGGACAAGATAGAATGGTAGCCTTGTTGGAGGAACGAAGTAAACACCAGGGCATTCTTTCTCAGTTTCTGATGTAGCAGAGGCATGACAAAGACCCACCCCTGTATGGTGGATATCATGAAGCTAGTGGATCTCCTAGAGGCAATGCGAATCACAAGGAATCCATACATAGAGGTCAGATGGAGGAGCATCACTCCAGTGATGGAGGATCAATTCCTTCTCACACAATCAACAAAACCACCCCTAGGCCATACATGCCTACCTTCTTATATACACAAAGGAGGGAAGCTAATGCCTTGGATTCATAAAGTCTAGGTGAAGAGTGGGAAACTACATATAGGGAATACAATGCCACGAGCACAGGATTTAGGAGACATGTCTCTATGGGAGAGTATTTCCATTTGAAGATGAAAAGAAGATCCAAGGAGCGCTACAAAGGTGTTAGTAAACTTGGATGAAAGGATGGGAAAATGGAGCCACCCACTTTTGATGGATCATATCACTTCCAGATTACAACATGGGTACACAAGATGAATGCTTACCTTCAATTGAACCCTATGGAGGAAAGGGAAGCTATCAAATTTGCAACTATGTATCTGATGGGGAAGGCACATGAATGGTGGTTCCATGGAATAACCACCTTGGGCCATGGGCATACCACTTCTTATCAAGAATTCACTCAAAGTCTCATTGACAGATTTGACAAGGGAGACCCATATCAACATTTCATGGAGCTTACACAACTTAAGCAAACAAGTTCAATGGAGGCCTTTATTGAAGAATTTCAAAGAGTATCAGTGATGGTTCCGAAGGTGGAAGAATCTAGATTACTTATGTTGTTTATAGACGGATTGACAAAACCAGTGAGAGGGTGGGTTAAGGCTTTCAAGCCTATAACCTTACATGATGCCATTGAGCGCACCAAGGATTTAGTTGGAGAAGCCAATAAAAACAGATTTACAGCTAAGCCACCCATTATTCCAAGAGGCCGTGACACTAGACCAATGGACAAAGGAAAGGGGAAGTTAGATGAAGCTACAAGAAGAGATCTAAGAAGTAAGCAACTATGTTACACTTGCAGGGACCTTTGGCAGCCAAGACATAGATGTTTAGGCAGGGGAAAAATCCACTACATTGAGGTAGTATATAACAATGATGAGGATACATATGATGAAGAGGATGTAGCTATCCATACTATGTAGGAAAACCTCAAGGAGGAAGAAGAAGCCCTACAAGAATAAGGTCACGAAGCACCTTTACCCCCAGATATAGGCCTTAAAAGGGTCTGCTTCTATGAGTGGGGTGCTGAAATTTAATACCTTTAGAATAAAAGGAGTTGTTCAGGGACAAAGGGAAACAATATTCATCGATGGAGGAGCCTCCCATAACTTCATTGATATATCCATGGTGGAGAGGAGACATCTACCCATAGTAGAGTTAGAAGGTTTCTTGGTTGAGGTAGCAGGGGGCCGTACTATAGCTTATGACAGGTACATTCCACAAATGAGCTTGACTCTAGGCCGATACACCTTAACAAATTATTTTTATGTGGTAGACATTCCTGACACCAATATCATCCTAGGAGTGTAGTGGCTTAGCACTTTGGGACCTATCACGACCAACTACAAAACAATGGAGATGTCCTTCAACACAGAGGAAGGAAGGAGAGTCACACTTAAGGGAATATCAGGAAATTCACCAAGGGTGGTGACAATGAAGAAGATGCATGCCATATTCAGGCAAGAGGAGATAGCTTATGCAATCGAATGCTTTATTATGGATACTAAGGGCGAGACAAACAAACCATACCCTCCAGATATACAAAAAATCCTTCACAAGCACAAAAGATTCTTTGAGCCTACTCCTCTAGGATAACCACCAGATAGAGGGTTTGAGCATATTATAGAATTGGAAGAAGGGGCCAAGCCAATCATTACTACACCTTACACAAACCCAAAGAAGCATAAATATGAGATAGAGAGTGCTATCAAGGAATTGTTAGCTATGGGACATATCGGGCCGAGTTCAAGTCCATTCACATCATCGGTTGTATTGGTAAAAAAGAAGGATGGAACCATGCACATGTGCATAGGCTATCGAGCATTGAACAAAAGGACCATTAAGAAAAGGTACCCCATTCCCTAGATTGATGAACTATTGGATGAGCTTCATGGTGCAGTTTACTTTACTAATATAGATCTACGCTCATGCTATCATCAGATCAGGATGAGAGAACAAGATGTATATAAAACTGCTTTCAGATGTCACTTCGGCCACTATGAGTTTCTTGTGATGCCTTTCGGCCTCAACAATGCTCCTGTCACCTTTCAATCATGTATGAACCATGTGTTCAATAAACAACTAAGAAAATATTTGCTTGTCTTCTTTGATGACTTACTGATCTATAACAAGACATGGGAGGACCATTTAAGGCATGTGGATGAAATTCTGGGCATCATGGAGGAGTAGTCCTTATATGCTAAAGAGTCTAAGTGTGAGATTCGTATGACTGAGGTTCTGTACTTAGGACATATTATTGGGGCAAAGGGAGTACAGGTTCATCAAGAAAAAATACAAGCTATCATCAATTGGCCTACCCCAAGGACACTCACAAAACTCAAAGGGTTCCTTGGTATTTGCAACTACTACAGAAAGTTTGTCAAGGGATTCTCCCAGATTTGCGCTCCTATGATAGAATTAACCAAGAAAGGGGCTTTCACTTGGAGTGATGAAGCACATGTCATGTTTGAGAAAATGAAGAAGGTTATGAGTACTTGCCCGATACTTTCCCTACCTGATTTTTCTCAACCTTTCATATTAGAATGTGATGCATCAGGTGCAGGAGTGGGGGCTGTTCTTATGAAAAATAGGCATCCTATTGCCTATGAGAGCCATAAGTTGAGAGTCCCTGAGTTTCTCTACACAATTTATGACAAAGAGATGCTAGCCATAATGCATGCTTTGTCCAAATTTAGACAATACTTAGTTGGAGCAAAATTTGTAGTAAGAACTAACCACAATAGCCTCAAGTACTTTTTATCTTAGAAGGACTTGAACGAGAGACAACAAAAGTGGGTAAGCAAAATTCAAGCTTACAATTTTGATATTGAATATGTCAAAGGCAAGGATAATGTAGTTGTGGATGCCCTATCAAGAAGACCTTCAACATATTCTATGAAAAAAATATCAAGAGATTGGAAACCAAAATTGTTGGAGTACTCAAAGAACATGTTTGCATGTGAGTTGATGGATGGGAAACTACAGGATGACATCTACAGGGTCATAAATGACATCATTTATTACAAAGGAAGGATCTATTTGGTACCCGGATTTACATTCAAAAGGAAGGTGCTCCAAGCGTTCCATGATGCATCAATAGCAGGTCATCAAGGGTTCCTTAAGACTTACAGACATGTAAGAGAAAGGTTCTCTTAGAAAGGACTCAAATGAAACATTATGTACTACATCAAGGAATGTGCTACTTGCCAACATAATAAATATGAGCACTCTTATCCAACATGACTCTTACAACCCCTTCCAATACCAGAGAACAGATGGGAGGGTATCTCAATGGATTTCATCACAGGTCTTCCCAGAGTGCAAGGTAAGGACTGCATATTTGTAGTTGTGGATCGGCTGACCAAGTTTAGTGATTTCTTTTCCATCTCCATGGACTACAACACATCATAGGTAGTTGTGTTATTCTTTAGAGAGGTCTTTAGGATGCATGGCTTACCTAAGAACATTGTTAGTGATAGGGACAACAAATTCAGGGGTATCTTTTGGCAAGCACTATTTAGATTGGTGGGCACTAAATTGACTCCTAGCACTAGCTACCATCCCCAAACTGATGGGAAAACCAAAATTGTCAACAAATGGATAGAGGGTTACCTAAGAAATTATGTAGCAGGACAACAAAAATCTTGGGTCAAATGGATTTATTTGGGGGAGTATTGTTACAATACCACCTACCACATGTCCATTGACAAGTCCCCCTTTAAAGATTTATACAGTTATGATCCTCTTACTTTTGAGGAGATTGTATTTGGGGAAATCAAGGCTCCTATGGAAAAGGAGTGGATCCAATTTAATCAAGACATCATCAGATAACTCAAGGACAATCTCCATAGAGCACAAAACCAACAGAAGTTATACGCAGATAGGAGAAGGGTGGATCACACTTTTGAAGTTGGTGACCT